>OZ018391.1:28056310-28251212 GCA_963969525.1 Ontholestes murinus
AATCCAATAACTATATAACAATTAATTACCGATTAAATAAATTAAATTTTAGCCAAATTTCATTTCGTTCTAGCAGCGATTTCTCTTCCTTAAACTCAATTACAGTAGAGGTTTCGGGAGCGTAAATCTTAGAGCACTCACACACACACACACACATTAAGTTTCAACTTAATATGCGCAGTTAAATCTACCCGACAGATCCAATTTGCTCTGTTAGCCCTCACAAACTGTAATTACCTGCAACGAACCCCATCCACGGGTCAGTTTTAACTGACTGTGGAAATGGGTTTGAATGATAAAAGTAGTAGAGGGAGATAGCCGATTCTAGAACCTCCTCTGACCTTGACCCCAACCTTGACCCCTGTCGAGGTCAAGGTCAGAGTGAAGGTCAGAGGAGGTCCCAGAATCGACTGGAGGTGAAGGTCGGAGTCAAGGTCAGAGGAGGTTCCAGAATTGAGTGTACCTCCCTTGACCTTGGCCCCAGTAAGGGGACCCTTTATTGGTGTCGGAGGCCTGGAACTGCGACCTTGATCCCAATAAAGGGCTACCTTATTAGACATTCATAGTACGGTTCCATAATTTAAGGTTATGTTAGAAGATCAGCTAGGAGCGATGCGTGATGTTACCCCTACGACGGTCCAATGGTGAATGACCTTAAATGAGTAAATAGCTTCTAATATAGACAATAAACTTGATAGGGGAGCATACATATGGACGGCATAATCTTATTTGGGTAATTTATAAAATGTAACTCATTTATATTAATATTAATTGTTAATAATTTTATATTAATAATTATTTATTAATAATAATTTATTAATAACAATTAATTATTAGTAATAATTTATTAATAACAATTTATTAATAACAATTAATTATTAATAATAATGTATTAATTAATAACAATTATTTATTAATAACAAATATTTTTTATAAACAAAATGTATTTCGCGAATGGGATAACATACGGTCACACAAAGTTTTAGAGACGGGCAAACTTGCCTCCGCATTATGTTTGCCGTGTTTTTTTTTTTCTGATGCGAGAAAACGAGTTGGGTCATTGAACACCGGTGCGGAGTGATATTTAAGACCGGTGAGGAGTGATTTGAATATGTATTAGATTATTTGTATCTTGACATTAACACGCGGTCGGTGAAGGTCATGGTGTATTATTGTTTTTTATTTTCCGAGTCGGATTTTAGGTATAAAAGTAAGGATATTTTGAAAATATTTCGCAGTGCATCATTTAAGTTTCCATCGTCAATATCAAAAAAGCAAGTAAGTAGTACATGACTTAATATTAAAAAGTAAATAGCACTAATATATAATTATGTAATTTACATCTAGTGCAACGCTACCAGCCGTATTCGATGAGAACTTGGACTAATAAAGATGCAAATCGTAATCGGAGTAATGAAAATAAATTGCCGAGTCAACAACCGTTGGGCAGTCTTCATGGACTAGAAGGTGGAGAAGAGGAAGGGTTTTTTGAACAATTTTTACAAGAACCAGAATTGGAGTTACCAAATTTGAATATCTGTTCGTTTCATGATTTTGGCGAAGAAGAACGCGAACCACTAATTGCAAGTAATAATCAAGAATGTGCAAATGGAGATCAGTGTACTAATAATACACCAGAAAGAAAAAAAGAAAATGTTTTGAAACCTCTCCTAGCTCCAGTAACATATTTTTTGAATAAAAGTAAAACAAAGTGGATATGTGTTGGTTTGGACAGTGATTTAAATTTTGAACCTGTTATCCGATTAATGGGAAATCGAGGTCAAGGCATAACACTAGATTCAGAAACATGGAGTGATTTTAATAAAGCTAAAGATTGTCTTAACAGAACAATTAATACAAAAAATCTAGATAATTATATAAATATAAACAAATTAAGTGTGTCTTTTATTTATGTTGATAATTATCGCAAAGTCTTGAAAGCAACAGTTGGAACTGACTCTGTGTATTTATCGTATGAAAGTCTTCGTGAAGTTTGGAAATTAAGTGATGTTGTAACATTCCGATTGGAGTTATTAAAAAATTTAGATTTCGGTGACTTTTATTACCGTTGCTTGGATTTATTACCAAATTTTGAAGGTGATTTGAGAAAACGCTTAGAAACTGTATTTAATGGGAGCTGTTCTGAGCAAGTGGCGATTTTTAAGGAAATGATGACTTCTGGAATTGATAAAATAATGTACGATTTAGATTTACATCAAGCCATAAATGCATCGTATAATGGAGAAAACAAAAACCGTAACATTTTGTGAAAGTAAGAACAAAACTCACGCCCTTTATGTCTGGTTGTACGCTTATAGAGAGGCAAGGAAAAGTGATTGGATAAATTGTGCGTTGGATAGATGTAGATTTAATAGACGTATTAAAAGATTTGAAATTGAATCAAAAAATGTTTTGAGTGAAAACCATAGAAATAAAATATATTGTAATAGATTTATGAATAGTTAGTAGGTATATTAGGATAATGCGAGTTGTATTTTATTTAGTATAGAAAGGATTACGATGAAGTAGACATGTTTGTACTGCATTAATTAAGAAAATAAACTGTGTCAAATTCTAATTGCGTTTTGTTTATTGTGTGTTTGAACCCGTATAAAAAGTGATGCTTGGTCAAAACGTGGTTAGTTACAATCGTGAACCAAAGCGGAAAGGTAGTGGTTTGTTAAACAAATTAATAAATAAACTTCCCTTCGAAGTACATTTACCTGGATATAATTTTTGCGGTCCGGGAACTAAATTGCAAAAGAGGTTGGCAAAGGGCGACAGTGGTATAAACGTATTGGACGAAGCCTGTAAAGTGCACGATATTGCTTATAGTAAATCTGACAACTTAAAAGAACGACACGAGGCAGATAAAAAATTATACAAAGTTGCAAAGAGTAGAATAACAAGTAGTGGTGCAAGTTTAGGTGAGAAAGCAGCTTCACTAACAGTTGCTGGAGTAATGAAGGCAAAAACTGCTATGGGTATGGGACATGGACGGAGAAAACTAAAAACTAAAAAGATAAAAAGAAGGAGAAGAATCAGTAGAGGTGGTGCGTTATCATTTGCCAAAGCAATGAAGCTTGCAAAGAGAGCGATTAAACGTAGTCCCGACAAAAGTCTTCAGGGATCTGTAAAAATTGCGTATAATGTTTTAAAACGAAATAGAAGAGGTATTGGTAGACCTAGACGTAGGGTGATACCTATTCCTAAACAAGGAGGATTTCTACCGTTAATACCATTATTTGCGGCATTGGGCGCTTTGGGATCCTTGGGTGGCGGTGCTGCAGCTATTGCGAAGGCAGTAAATGATGCTAAGGCTGCTAATGAGCAACAAAAGGAAGAGGCAAGACATAACAGGGTAATGGAAGCTAAAGCAATTGGTTCAGGATTTTACATAAAACCGTATAAGAAGGGTTGTGGATTGTACTTGGGTTTGAATTCAAAAAACTAAGATCTGAGTTCCTTCGTAGACCATTAACTAATATTGATATTATTAAGTATGCAAAGAAACATCACATACCTTATTTCAGAGGTGTGTTTATGAGGAATGCATTACCGAAAAGAATTCGAAAGCTTGAAAGCGGCATCATCAATTTAGATAATGAGGAAGGTCAAGGAACTCATTGGGTAGCTTATAAAAAACGTGGAAAATCTGTCGAATATTTTGATAGTTATGGAGATCTTCGACCGCCTAAGGAGGTAGAAAAATATTTCTTATCAAATAATGGTAACAATGAAATATCTTACAATTACAGAAAGTATCAGAAAAATACTGACACAAATTGTGGACAGCTTAGTCTGAAATTCTTGTTGAACCATTAATAAGGAAGTGTAACAAGTTATTATATTTACTTATAGAACGAAAGCCATGGAGAAGACATCGCACGCTTATACGTTCACGTTAAGTGGTAAAAGTTCGGAATTGAGTTGTGATTTCAATCCGGCAATATATTTAAATGAAGATGAAGAATATGAGATGGCTTTAATGAATTTTGAATCATTTAATTCAATACCAAATGTGGACGAGACAAACAATTTATTTCATTTCAAGACGAGTGATAATAAATCGCACGTAATTACATTACCTATGGGAATTTACGATATAGAGGACATTAATGAGTACATAGAGAAAGAACTGTTAGATAAGTATAAAAAATATAATGCACTCGTAAGTATTCGAGGAAATAGTAATACGCAAAGAGTGAGTATAAAGACTTCGGTGCTGATTGATTTCTCAAAAAAGAATACTATTGGATCTTTACTCGGATTTAAAAGAGATATTGTTATGCCAGGGGAACATTGCGAATCTCATAATATTGTTGATATTAATAAAGTAAACGCAATTCAAATATATTGCAATGTGGTAAGTGGATCTTATAATAACGGAGAACCTGTTCACGTGTTGTACCATTTTTTCCCAAAAGTACCGGCAGGCTTCAAAATAATTGAATCTCCACAGGAACGTATATATTTACCGGTATCGGGAAAAATTATCAGTTCATTGAAAGTGCGAGTACTGGATCAGTCGAACAATTTAGTAAATTTTAGAAGTGAGGAAATAACGGTAAGCGTACATCTAAGGCGAGTGGAATAGTTGAATTCGTTTTTCACTATGAAAATATACGGAAAATTGAAAAGAAAAAAAGAGTCTTCTGTATTAACGATGGATAGATTAGGAAAGTATAAATGGAAGGTCAGTCGTAAGGTATCCTCCAGTGTAAGAAGAGAAGTGAAACCGTTAACACAACGAAATAGAAAATATCTTAGCAGTTTGGGATTTACTTTATTGAAGCAATAATAAATATAATGGATATATTAAATGTGACCGAGAAGATAAAAACAAATAACTCTATAGTAAGTTACGAATATCATACACATCAACCTTTTGGATCGTCAAGTTTTGATCATAATGACGAAATACGAATTAATGTTCCGGAAATAGACAATTATACTATACCTGGTGAAAGCTATTTATATGTAGAAGGGAGTGTTCGAAAAGTGGATAAAAATGAAGCTAGTAAGACTGCAAAGTTAGTAAATAATCCAGTAGCGTTCATGTTTAGTGATATTCGATATTTAATGAACGGAGTTCAGATTGACTCTGTGAGGAATCTTGGCGTCACATCGACTATGAAGGGATACTTTTCGTTTACAAAAAATGAAATAACAAAATTGGAAAATGCTGGTTGGGCAGAAAATGCAGAGACATGCGATGCATTAGATGAAAACGGTCACTTTAGTCTTAGTGTACCGTTACGAACACTATTAGGATTTGCAGAAGATTATAAAAAAGTTGTTTTGAATGTGAGGCAAGAGCTAATATTAATAAGGAATAACGACGATAATGATGTAATTCTTCAACCTGAGGCATCTAAAGGTGAGAAAGTGAAACTTATTATAGATAAAGTGATATGGAGGGTTCCTCATGTTACCGTGGGCCTTCGTGAGCAATTATCATTAACAAAGCTAACAGAGAAGAATGTTGACATCCACATACCATTCAGAAGTTGGGAAATTCATGAGTATCCTTCACTACCGGAAACAACGAAACACACCTGGGCAGTAAAAACTTCATCACAACTGGAAACACCAAGATTTATAATAATTGGATTTCAAAAGGCGCGCAAGGGAAACGTATCAAAGAGTATGTCAAAGTTTGATAATATAAAATTAAATAATTTGAATGTATACTTAAACGGAATTCGTTACCCTTATGATAATCTTAATGTTGATTATACAAAAAATCAGTATGCCATATTATACGACATGTATGCAAGGTTTCAACAATCTTACTATGTACAGGAAAGTGAACCAATGTTTTCTCCTAAGGAATATTTAGCAGTTGCACCGCTAGTAGGAATTGACTGCATGTATCAAGCGGACACTATTCATAAAAGTGCCGTAGAAATCAAAGTGGAATTTAATACGAAAGAGGCTGTACCAGCGGGTACATCAGCTTATTGCCTAATTTTACACGATAAAGCGTATTACTACACTCCTCTTACGAAAGTTGTTAAGGAGTTATTGTAAGAATACTACTGCAATTATATTTACGTAATAATCAGTTTAGTGCAGATCATCATCGAAGGCAGAGTGTCTAGTAAGTGAAGTGCAAGTGGCTTGCAATGGAAGTAAAAAAATATATTATTATTGATATACAAGGATTTCAAGTAAGAAAAAATCATTTTATACCTAAAGAAGTAGCAAGTTGTGATAGTAAAGGATGCATAAGCCACTTCATATTCAAACCTCCCTATGAATATACGTTTTTAAGTAGAAGAGATAAAAGGACTGTCGATTGGTTGACAAGAAATCATCACTGTTTAAAATGGAGTGACGGATTTGTACCATTGGAAAATTTTGAAGAAATTTTGCAAAGTTTGACTCGTAATATAGGTACTATATATGTAAAGGGTCACGAAAAAGCAATGCATATCAGCAAAGTAATTGATAAACCAGTAATTGAAGTGAGTGATAACATATCAAACATACAAAAAACTCTACCGTATTGTACATTTCATACATCAAGTGATTGTGTGTGTGCACTTACCAATGTATACAAATTAACTCCATTTATACGTAATTATTGAAATCAAATGATATGGAGGAGGAGGAGTCATCATGTAAAGGTGTAGATATATAAACCGTGAACTTGTACAATTTTGCTAGTGCATTTGTGTTGTTCATGATGACAAGTCTGGGTTATTGGATAATTCGTTCAACATATGGACAATGGATTATAAACAAAGTTTGGGAAGTTATAGAAAAGTACGAAAAGGATTTCGGTACTGCAAGTCTTACTGATGAAGATCTTGAGTTTCTGCCCCTGAACTACATACTGAAAAGGATGACCGCTCAAAACGTCGCCATGTTGTGGCATCAATTGCCATCACATTATCGAACAAATCAAGATTTAAGGGAGAAGCTCCCTTGTTTGCAGCATTATAACCAAGACAACATTCGCACTCATATCGATGGCCCTGCCCCTTCAAGAAAAGATTGTCATGGATGTATTTTTAAACATTTAGAAATTAATCAAAAAGTGTAAATTAACTAACGTTTTTTAATAAAGATATTGTAGTATATTAATAATGTTTTATTTGTATTCCTGTAACCCAATTTTAAGAAAGTGTTAATTTTTATTGTTACAATTTCTTTCAAACAATTTATTTATTAATTAAGTTAATTGAATGACCAATGAGGTCTTTTTTCCAATTGGAGCAAAAGAAAAAAAGGAAAAAAGGAGGAAAAAAGGAAAAAGGAGGAAAGGAAGGAAAGGAAGGGAAAAAAGAAAGAAAAAAGAAAGGAGGAAAAAAGGAGAGGAGAAGAATATTTCTTTTTACAGACCACTCCTCCTTACCAACGTCTCCTCCTTTTAACACGCCTTCAATGCAGAGGGGATGGGAGTGGGAAAAAAGGAGTGGGGATACAATATCAAAAGTTGTATGATACTTTGTGTGAAAGCGAAACACGTGTAAATAACATGATTGAATCGTTAAATTTCGTTGCCGCTAATATGTCTAATTGTAATCCTGGTTTGTTGCCCGACCTAAAAGAGCAATTAAGACAAATTAGAGGCGAAAAGGAAACCGTGCAAAGGATCATAGCAACAATAAGTTATTATGTAAGGGAATATAATCATTGATGACTTCTGTCAACGTTTCGTTCCCTGTTACCACGGATATTCGCTGCTGATTTGAACCTTAAATAATTTTCACTCGGCTAGAAAAAAGAAAAATCAAAGCTATTACAATATAATACGCCTAGAAAAAAAAACCAAAGTTATAAAAAAACAGCTAGGATAACCAAATATATGTACATCAAGTAATAAATAAATGTTTAAGAATAAACGTGTGAATATTTTCCTTCATCCTAAAATAAAACCTTATTATCATAATATGTAGGTGAAGTCTATAATTTATAAAACGCAGAATTAATTTTTACCGCTACTTCGGGCGAACAACTTAATAATGTATTTATATATTCAAACATGTTCATTAATATGTATGCTAAAATATACAATAAGAAATTGAAAGTGTTTTTTTTTCTTTCTTAATAATGAGCAGCTACATTCCACAATCAAAATATCTAGGTGAGGTCATAAATTGTCCAGTTTATTGTATTCCATATTTAGTTCAGTAAAAACCTTCTTGGTGAGATGACATGCATCCCGTAAGTGTAACTTCACATGAATTATCATTACCGATACAAAATTTTGATAATGCATTATTACAACATCCGAGATTTAAAAAACACAGTGACCTTTTCGGAGGTGAATGTAAGAGAGGCTTAATTATAGGACCGAGTGCATGCGGAAAAACCAACATACTTCTTACACTACTTATTGCAAGGCATGGGTTAAGATATTTAAATATTTATTTATGTTCAAATTCATTGTACCAAGAGAAATATACATTTCTACGTGAATTAATGAAAACGATTCCAGAATGTGGTTATTATGAATATTCGGATATCGCAAGCCTAGAAGTTCCGACATGCATAAATGAATATTCCATTGTAATATTTGATGATGTGCCACCCACAGGTCACAATACAATAAAAGACTATTTTTCATACGGTCGACATAAAAATATTGACTGTTTTTACTTATGCCAGAGTTACAGTGCAATTCCAAAGCAGCTGATTAGAGATAATAGCAATTTGTTAATACTTTTTCGACAAGATGCAATGCATTTGAAACATATATATGATGATCACCTTACGGGGGACATGACTTTTGAAGAATTTAAGGACATTTGTCAAACGTGTTGGGTCAATCCTCATGATGTATTGGTAATTGATTTAGACTGTGGTAAAGAGGAAGGGAGATACCGCAAGGGTTTTGACAAATTTATAATTGTATAAATTTGGGTACAACTTCCTTTACCCTTTCAGTATAAGTGTGTACTTCGATAACACAATGGACAAAAATGTCGCTAGACAACTTGCAGAAGCTCGCACTTCTCTACGTGATAAAATTAGAACCTTGAAATCAAACATAGCTGAGTCTAAACAACATCTTGAAGCTACGTTCTCACCCCTCAGTGAGCCACTCAAAGAAATAGCAAGTAAACTTGAGGCTAATCGACTAGAACCCAGTGAATTTCTAGAAGATGATGATAATGACTTCGATGTATCACAAATTAAACCAGCCTACGCACCATCTCCAAAACAGTATTTTAACATTAAAAGGAGAAGAAAACTTTCGAAAATATACCACGAACCGAAAAAAGAATTACTCGACGATACCTTAATGACACCTACTGCAGAAAACCTTCAACGGAAAGGAGATGTTAGTTTTTTAGATGATGAGGAAGTGATACAAAGTGCCCCATTTAATTCAACTCAAATTGTAGAAAAGCATGATGATTCAAAGACGGATTTTGAACAACAAGAAGAAGAACATGCGTATAGTGATGACGATGATGAAGGAGAAGTAACACTTCCTATGTATCATGCCCAGCAAAGTTTTAGAGAACAATTGAATAGCCCAGAAGTGCAAAATATATTACAACAATTTGATGAATTACCCAGACAATTTCTCATATATTTCAAAACACATACAAAAGCTGACCGCGACGAAAAATATGGCGTACATGAAGTTGACGGAAATTTATATGTTGGAAATTCTGAAATACAATTCGAAGGACGAGACATAAAGATAAATAATCAGATATATACGGGAACAAAAGGACTGTATGAACTCTTATTTAAGAAAAAACCTTCAAAATTTACTTTAATGGATAGCCGAAACTACAGAGATATATTGCAACGAACTAATGCCGCGCGTGTACAATATAATCCAAATAAAGCGATTGCAGCCAACAGAGGGTACAAGTATGTGTCAATAGTAAAACCAATTTTAATGGGTGACAGACCCCAGGTTTGGTGGGCAAAATTATGGAAGAGTGGAGGATCTCTGGAGAAAAACACAATGAAAAGGCAATTAATTCCAGGATCCACTATCGAGTACAAACATTGGGATGACCCCAATGAACTTGTAGATAGGTTACGTTTATTAATAGCTTCACAGCATGCAGGAAATTCATCACACAACAATGAAATTGTTTCAATAATCGAAGAATTAAAAGAGGCAAAAATTATTGTATAAAAACATATTCTTTGAATATACTCGTCATTCAGTGTGCAGCCAGGATACAGTTAGTTTACTTATATGACTCTTAATAAGTTTGGTGAACATCTTACCGGTGCTACCATGTCTGTAGACAAATTTGGTAAACATCTTTACGGACACAGCATTTCAAAACATAAACATTTTCAAAAGTTGAAAGATGATGTAAAGCAGCAGTCAACGCGAAAATCAATACAAGTCATCGGATTGTGGACTACTGGCCACGAAGCAGAACCTGGGATTTATCAAATTACAAATAAAGCAGCAACCTCAACGTTTGTTAATGAGGTGTACAGTGGTAAAGTAGTGAAGGTAGTTATGTATGGAGACAACGTTTGGGTCAGAATTAATGGTGAACCCTACAGGACCGAACTAAAAAAAAATCTTGTAACATTGAAACTCAATGATAAAATTCAAATAACTAGACGATTTGTAGACAGACCAGCATCAGCATCGGCCGTTGATATAGTAATTGAATCTGATAATGTCTAAAATTAAGCAAGACGTAGTGAAGGAACTGCATGCACCGGCTAGAAGAAACTTTAAAAGGCGTCGTGTTATTCTGAAGGGACTAAAAGATTTATATCAAGCAGATTTAGTTGAAATGATTCCGTATTCAAAGGAGAACAAGGGATTTAAGTATATATTAATGGTTATAAATGCTTTCTCTAAATTTGGATGGGCAGTACCTTTAAAGACTAAGACTGGGAAGGAAGTGACGCGAGCAATGCAAACAATACTGGACAAAAAGAAACTCATACCGAAAAACATTCAAACAGATCATGGCAAAGAATTTTACAACGCAGACTTCAAAACATTTCTTAAACAGTACAATATCAATCATTACAGTACTTATTCAACATTAAAGAGTTCCATTGTGGAAAGATTTAATAGAACCATCAAGGAAAGGATGTGGAAAGCGTTTTCATTGCAAGGTACATATAAATGGTTGGACTTACTACCAATTATTATAAACAACTACAATAATAGCGTACATAGAACAATTGGAATGAAGCCGAAAGATGTTAATAATCGCAATGCAAAGCATCTTTTGAATACAGTGTATAGTTCATTAAAAGTGATTGATACACTACCTCGGAAATTCAATGTAGGTGATCATGTAAGAATAAGTAAACACCGCCAAGCTTTCTCCAAAAACTATACACCTAATTGGTCAAACGAAATATTTAAAATCTCTAAAGTGCAAAATACAATGCCGCGAACCTATCTACTGCAGGATGCACAAGGTGAAAATATTATTGGAGGATTCTATGAAGTGGAACTGAAGAAAGTCGCACACCCTGATGTTTATTTGGTAGAGAAAGTAATAAGACGTAAGGGAAATAAAGTTCTCGTCAAGTGGTTAGGATTGGATAGCTCACACAATTCCTGGATATCGAAGAAAAATGTGTTGTAATTATGTTATATAACTTTATTGCCTGTGTATTCGTTTTAAGTAAATAAAACAACTTTTTTTAAAATATATACAATTTATTTACAACCTATACAATACATTAACAAATTATATATACAAAAATATGTACTTTAATATAAATACGTAATGAACAATTTATACAATCTTATTTACTACATATACAATACATAAATCAAACGTAATACATAGAAAACAAGTATAAGGTAACAATTTATACAAAACTTAAAAACATGAAATTAATTATATAACCTATCGTATTCTTCATTTAATATTTGATTTATACATTCATCTTCTTGAATTTGTTTAATTTGTTTATGACCCCAAGCCAATGTGCCAATTTTATCTGGTAAAATGTAACGTTTATCGTCAGTAGCAGACAAAGCAATTTTATTTTTTAGTTCTGTAAAAACTACATGGTAATCAGAACGGAATGTATACATTTTCTTGAAAATTTCTCCCCCCTCTTCCACTATACGTTTATAATCACACAGAGTCAATTCTTTTTTAATAACATATTTTTTTACACCTTTTGCTTTCTTAACGCAATCTGAAAGTGTATTGATGCAGTATGCTTTAGCTCCTGTACCAAAAAACGATGTAATAATATTACCGGCAAATTCATCCTTCATTTTACCTATAACTGACTTGTTTCGAGGTATGTTATGAACATTATTTTCAGGATAATTGGAAGTATCAAAGTGCTCAATATTATTTTTGATATCATCGTAAATATTTTCAGTAAATACTTCAATTATTAATGAATCCGTGTCTGTGTACAGCAAACGAACATTATCGCCATACTCACGTTTTAAAAAATCATAATAGAATTTATAAACTACAGTTTTAGCCAACTCTAATATACTAAAACCTACGTACAATGGTTTATTGTAATGTATTTTTACAATAGACATTTCCACAGCTATTAAATTTTCACAAAATATTTTGGTAGATTTAAAATTTGGTTTCGCGATAAATACTTCCGCCCCTGGTTTTCTATAACGCGTCTCCCAATGACTCAATAAACGAATGTCAACTCTATTTTCTACATTTTCCATGGTTTTTCCAAATACAATGTTATTCATGGCTTTGTAATGATTCCTTTCAAACGCGTTACTTGACTGTCTTCGCTTTTCCGTATTAAAATCAATATATGACTGCATCCAATTGCTCTGTTCAAATTCGAGAATTCTATGGGTGCGTTTCAATATTAATCCATGATTTAAACATTGTTTTAAATTCATGTAGTGTATAATGTACTTCTCCTTATCGTACAATGTTGGCACTAATTTCTTATGTTTAGAATTTTCAGGGTTACGCAATTCAGGACAAAATGGCAAATCGTTATGTGTATCATGTAAACATTGAGGATAATCCAAGTCAACTTCCAAAACGTAACCGGTACTAGAATTATTATCAATCTGTAAAACATCAAAATTTTCTAATTCCCGAGCATTCAACCAGCGAAATTTACCTGTAGGCAGTTTTGATTGCATTGCAAAACCGTACAGGTTGGTAGCATCTAAATATGCAATATAAGATATTGGTTGCGTATCATTGAACTCACTTAAAAATTTATTATTTGCTTCGGATTTACGATGAGAACACATACTAAGCCCCCCGCGAATCCCCCTTTTAAAAAAGAAAAACATATCGACGTCTGTAAGGAGTTCCAGTTGAACCCCAGTCATTTTTAATAAAGCGTCCCACCCGAACCCTGGTGCCGTAAAGTAATGTGCCGGATCTAATGTATAATATTGTAATGAAACACTGCGATAATTTTCAAATATGTCGGCCAAAAGTAACACGTCTGAAGTTAAATAAACTAAGGAATAATCTCCCAATGTTTCACAATTAAACACTTGCCAGACAGTCTGTGCCCTGTTATAATTATCATGTGATACATCAGAATCTGTTAATGAATCATAAAACGCTTCACGTTCTGGTAACTTCGAATAATTTATTTTATCAAAGGAATCCATAAAATCATAGGGAAATATTCCTTTCTGCCTTACTAAATTGAACTTAATGTTGTCAGGAAAATATTTTCGTACTTGTTCACATTGGTTGTCATCTAAATAACTACCAAGTTTTGCAAGGGAGCAAGATAAAAATCGAAAAGAATCTACAAACCTTAAGTTTATAAATACTCGCCTCATTCTACCTTTTGTATCTTGTGAATCTGCGACGTGAACTTTTTTACTAAAGGAAATATACTTTTCTTTATTTTGTGCAATTACGTCAACATCTTCACCATTCATCGCAATGTTCTTTATAAACATATGAGAATCATAATTTGATAAATTGTGAAAAAACACCGGAATAAATTTTGGAATTTTATAGTTGACATTACATACCGAGTGAGCAGGACCTCGAAACAAGCCAGTTAAATGGTCATGATCATGAACTTTATCTTTTACATTACTAATTATTTTCTTACAAATATGACAAATATTTTTTTCAAACTCTATCTGATCAGCACTTGTCAAGGGAAGCATTTGTATCACTACTCCTAAGTGATTATTATAAATGTACTTTATATCCTCTTCTAATTGCTTTACAAACTCAATAGCAGCATCTTTCCCGATATATTTTTTAAAAATGGATAATGAATCATCGTAACTACATTTTATATAATATGCGAAAGCATATGGTTCGTGCCGAAAGCACTTCATAGTGTATGATTCATTATCCATTATATTATTTTTTACTTGATCCACTGGACATAATAATGCTTCAAAATCAGCATAGACAACAAACGGAACTTTCAGCTGCCTTTCGTAATGTTCAAATTGTAAAATATTAGACAGTACTTCTTCACCCAGACTATTTATGCGATAATTTGTGTCAGGTAAAACAGCTTTTACTTTACCGCAATCTTCTTCCCTATGCCTAGTAACTTTTTCTATAGAACTAAAGTATAATAAACATCCGTCACAAATAAATTTTTCGTGTCCATGTAACGATAACTGATTTCCTACTAAACGTGACAAATTTCGAATCCAACAGTAGTGACTATTACCACCATCATCATTCGTTATATACAATAAGTTTACTGTAACGTTCCACAATCCCGTTGAAATTTGTAATGGTACTACTTCGTAACTAACCTTATTATCCCGAATCTCTTTATTGAGACCGTACACGTTCACGCAAATATTGTTCTTATTTTCAAACTTGTTGATGTCTCTTATTTTCACAGGAAATTCCAAGTCCGAAAAGTCACACACTGTAGAGTAGTGGGGGTATGATGATGTCCGGTTAGATAATCCAGTCGGAGATCGTAAAGCAGAAGTTATTGCCCAAGCAAAACATGCCTGATCGTTGTTTTGCACATTTATTACGGCCTTCTTCGATTGTATGGACGTCGGAAGGTTTATATATGTAGACGCCCTCAATGGATTGTACTTATTTATGGTCACCTCCATATACAAAATTTCAAATAATGTCCACCCTATAGAAACAATTCATCATTACTTTCTAAATTAAATCAAATCATAAAAAATCTTTACATATTATATTCAACACGTATTTGTAGGAAATAAATAAAATTAATTCAAATTATATATACATACCTGAATCACGTTCTTGAAATTCGGACATTTTATTTAATATTTCATCTATAAACTCGTAATATTTTCCGTAAACATCACTGCCCACTGTTAACACTTTATTTTTGGTATTAAATGTCTTCATCTCCACATTTTCCTTATTGGATAAAAAGTACAATCCTCCACATTCCAAATTTACTTTAACACTACCAAATATTTCGCGTTTAGCTTCTATTAATGTAAGAACTTTTTCTCTTATTAAATGTGCAAACTCGAGCATATCAACATGATGTCCACGTTCAGACACTCTAAATGTTTCGCTTTTCTGCCCAAATGCAGATGCCAACTTTTCTACACCATCATCAACTATTATGAATCCATTATTCTTATGAGCAGCACTTTTTAGGTGACCAGACATACATTTCTTCTTCACTGGTACGTTGCAAATTTCACATGTTACGACGTCGGACAATGATCGCTTCTTAGCATTTGAGGTACTAGGATTTTCTTGAACTACTTTTGCACTTCCTACACAAGAATTTATCTTGTGACGCCTTACATTGTCTTTTCTTGAAAAAGTCTTACCACAATCTAGGCAGGGAAACATGGTGCTATTGGGTAGTAAATAAACAAATTTTACTTAAACACTATATGATGAAGAACGATGAAGTCGAACTGAGTGCTTACAATGAACTGAGAGACGAAAAGGGGTCCACTCTTTAAATTAGCAGATTTTAACTGGTTAACCTTGAGTGACATCACTCCACTCAAGGTTAACCAATTTAATCTTCGTCAGTATCCTCCATGTCTGTATCTGACTCAGAAATACTTGACAACTCATAGTAAACCGGCCAATCATCATCAATGTCTGATAAATCCGAGTCAGACAAATTCGGAAATAAATCTTGGCCGTCAAGCTCAAACAGTGGCATGGCAAAACAGAAGTCACAGTATCTTTTTTCCTGCCTAATGAATTGTACTACGTCAGCACCACTCATTAGAACAGTTTTAGAGTACCTAGTTCTAAAAAACTTAATACGTTTTGGCTGACGGTAACCGAGCCCCCTACAATGCACGCAATACCTCTCCCCATTTTTATCCACCCAGAATTTTTTCTTCACCACTACAATATATCTCCGAGTCCAACAAATATTCATGACTGCGGCAAAACTCTCGGCAAATAGGGCGACTGCTACACACCGACTCAATCTAACACCACATCTAAATGGTAGCCGATGATGGTTTTCTCCATAAAACTTTTGAGGTCTCTCGTCACAATACACCCAGTTCACGTGTTTCCACCAATATTCCATAATGCATCCCAATGACTTAGGGATCTGACCCTTCACTACTAATTCCTGAATTTGGAATCTATTTTTCAAGATTTGGAGACATATAACTTTTAAAGTTATATACAGCAGGCTGAGAGGTTCTCTTCTACCTACTCTTCGCACCATCACTGGATTCATTTTTTTTGCAAATTGTAAATAACACAAGGATAACACACTTTACAAAACTAATTTCGAATATCTATTACAATTCAATTTATTTAATTCCAGCGTCCCCTCTCTCCTAATTTAAAAGGATAACACGTATTTTAAAGGTCGAGGTTACTTAAAGGTCAAGGTCGCTTGAAGGTCATATAAATGTCAAGGTCATTTGAATGTCAAGGTCATTTGAAGGTCAAGGTCATTTGAATGTCAAGGTCATTTGAATGTCAAGGTCGTTTGAATCGTTTGAAGGTCAAGGTCATTTGAATGTCAAGGTCGTTTGAATGTCAAGGTCGTTTGAAGGTCAAGGTCATTTGAATGTCAAGGTCATTTGAAGGTCAAGGTCATTTGAATGTCAAGGTCATTTGAATGTCAAGGTCATTTGAATGTCAAGGTCATTTGAATGTCAAGGTTTAAAGGTCAAGGTCACGTGAAGGTCAATCAAGTTCAAGGTCAGGCGCATCCTCTGACCTTGAACTAGCCGATTCTAGAACCTCCTCTGACCCTCAAGGTCAGAGGAGGTTCTAGAATCGGCTAGTTCCCCCTACTCAGGAGAAAGGATGTTTTACCACCACATGTGACACATAACATACGTTCCACAGGGAATCTACTTGACACACATGACACCACATTGGGACAACGAATTTTCAATTTTAACAATAGGTTAGGGAAACATATTTTAAACCTTGAGATAAGAGTTACCTGCTCCGAACTCAATCGTTTAGAATGTAAACTAAACGAGGTCATTAACGCAGTCAAAAATGTACTACCATCCAACATTGTCGAAGAGTTTCGCTGCAGACAGCTCTTATCTTACAATAAACACTTTAACACCACTAAAAATAAACATGTAGCCAAACTTAACAAACCAACAACTAATGTAAAGAAGGTAGCAATGTTCAAGGACAATAGCAAGTGGTTTAAAAACCTCACTACAACTGAGATTCCTAAGGACGTGTCTGATTTCCTTTCTCTGGGCCCTAAGTTCAGTTTGCCAGTCAGTAAACGTGATGTGGATATTCCACGTCTCTTATCACATGTAGAATCAATAATAGAGACATTTCCTTCTGAATCTCAAAACTTAATTAGAGCCAGATGCACGAATTTAATTACAAATTACTTTCACTCTTCTCACACTGAGGGACCTCTTAATGGTGCCTGGGACTTGTGCAGAAATTTCTTTAAATCCAACTCTAGTCTCTGCGTCCTCAACGCAGACAAAGGCGCGGTCACAGTGGTTATTACAATCAAAAAGCAGACACTCTACTATCTGATGGAGAAGTATATGTAGAACTAAAAGGTGATCCCACCTTCACAACACAAAAAAGTGTAATGAATTAGTTAAATCATTACGTACACTAGGTTGCATCGACGAACAAGTAGCAAAAAGGCTCACAAGTTACAATGCAACTTCACTGAAACTTTACTTACTCCCAAAAATACACAAACCAGAGTGCCCTTTGCGTCCCATTGTGTCGTCAATCAACACACCTACTGATCAAATATCTGCACATGTCGCTGACTTCTTATCTAGGTCTTTTTGTGGCGATAATAACTATGATATTGCAAATTCGTTCATCTTCGCTCAAGAATTCAATAATTACACTTTACCACCAGGCCACGAACTAGTATCTTTGGACGTTGTGTCCTTGTTTACCAACATACCTATTGACCTAGTTATTTCCATAATTGAGCAAAAATGGGAGCAAATTGTTCCACATTGCAACTTCGACCTTGCTAACTTTACTCGTACAATAAGATTAATTTTCAACAATAGCTATTTTATGTTTAATGAAAAATTCTATCGACAAACTTTTGGTACACCGATGGGCTCCTCCCTTAGTCCTATACTTGCAAATATAACCATGAATTTTCTCCTTGGCCAGGTTATCCCTAAACTCCCCTTTGAATTGCCCTTTATTAAGAAATATGTTGACGACTTGATCTGTGCGGTTCCTTCCAATCAAAAAATCACTCTGTTAAATGTATTCAATGAATTTAATCACCACCTTCAATTCACTATAGAGGAGGAAACTGACAATAGCGTGCCGTTCTTGGACACTAAAGTAATCAGACGCAATGATGGTGTTATTTTTCTGGATTGGTACCAAAAACCAATGTCATCTGGTCGTTACATTAACTATTATTCAAACCATCCGTTTAGCCAGAAAAGGAACATTGTCATTGCAATGAAAAATAGAGTTAAATCCATTTGCCATCCCTCATTTCTGCCTACGAACCTCGCTAAACTCACAAAAATTTTTATCAACAACGGTTACCCTCCCCTACTAGTTAAGAAATTGATATATAGCAGCCCCTCAGATCCTGTAATCAACAGCCCCCTCATCACATCCCCTTCCCCCCCTTGTCAGTACCGAAAACTAATAGACATTCCGAATTTAACACCTAGACTAGTGAGTGTCCTGAAACACGATTCAATAAAAATAGCTAGAGTCAATCTAAAATCAATTAAATTGTTGTTTTCAAGGATGAAGGACAAGGTTCCGGAAGGTCAAAGATGCAATGTAGTCTATTCTATACCTTGCGGCGGTTGTGACGGTGTTTACGTTGGGCAGACTGGTCAATGGCTGAGATCCAGAGTCACACAACACAAAAGTGACATCAGAAATAAAAAACCAAAATGCGCCTTGGCCCAACACGCTAACATTACTGGGCACACCATAAATCTCGATGGCGTGAGTGTATTGTGCTCAGAATCCTTCTATAAATCTAGATTATTTCTTGAAATGTCTCACATCCTTAAACATGATAATCCTTTAAACTCGAAAACAGATACAGATGGATTGAGCGCAATATACTCCTACCTTCTCAGTGCAAAGTTCCAACCGCAACAATGAATAACTCGTTAGTACAGATGAGAAACGTACACCAAAATTCAATTTCGGCCCAACCTATTCAAAATTCATTCTAGACCAACCTCATCGTGTACTTAATTACAACTTTCCTCCGGTATTTTTCCCAATCATTGGGTTAATTACCGTGAGTTTTAATTTGGAAATTCCACTGTCCATAGTGTCGCTCGGAATATCCAAATTTATTAAATTAAATAACACCTGTTAAAAAAACCAATCAAAAACACAATGCACCAAATAAGGTACGTTTTATCAACTGTACACCAAAATTCAATTTCGGCCAAACCTACTCAAAATTCTCTCTAGACCAACCTAATTGTGTACCTAAATTTATTACGCCTCCGATAATTCCCCCCTTATGGTGGGAATTATTGTTGAGTTTCAAATTTGGAATTTTTAGTTTTACTATTAATAACAAATTTTAAAAACAATACAACAGCCACCCAACTACACAGTCACATTTATTATAACTCTTTTTAATTCATTCAACCAATTATTTGCTACATGTCAACGAAAATTTAGTAACTTAACTTCAACTTATTCAATTAAATCATGTTTCTCAAATTTTTCCATTTTTTCTTAATTTTCATAATTTTTCAAATTCGTAATCAATTGTTATATTATTTGCCTTCTTTATAAAACCGATATATTTAGTCTTAACATGTTAATCATCAATTCATACAAATTTGTTACCATATATTAACCTTCAAATATTTAATTTACTAATTCAAATTTTCCCTCCATGTCCTCTTGCTGTCGGAAACATAGTCGGTATAACAGGTCGCCATTCCATAACTGTCAACTCCGCGACCTTCCTTTCCAACATTACCGTCCATGGTTCCGACAACAACGAACAACATGGATGTTGTCAACCGGTTCTCTGTTCAATTTAAATCTGTTATCATCATACATTTGTGTCGTCCTCACCGTTTTTAAAGTAGCTGTTCACTTCCAATGTATTACCACCCTCCGGATGTTCACCAATTTTCTAAAACTCACAAATTGTAAGTCACCACGTTTTTATTTTGAGGTTATGTTTTGTAAACTAATTGCGCCTTATGTTATGTACAGAGCCCTGATGAAGCCGAAAAAATAAATTGGCGAAATATTGGCAGTAATTTAGAAGAGTTTTCTTAAGCAGACCCAGCCGCATACCCGTTATTCCACCCCCCATATATATATATATATATATATTTAAATTATAAGTAATAACCTTAATTAAGCATATACTATTTATTATTATCATTACAGATATTGCTTTACCCTGAGTATATTAACATGTACAGACGTACATCACTTGCTTTTACATTTACTAACACATAGCAAAATACACCTCCACTACTTTTGCACAGGCGTTATTTCCTTACGTTCTTCATTATTGTCTATCTCAACTTCTTAAAATTAACACACCTATACACCAACTCTACTGCCATCCGCAAATTGCTAACCTTATGTTTAAATCAGCCAGTACTCGAACATCTGTAGCACTTAGCTTTTCTAGGCAAATCAAAGAAACGAAAATATATATAGTTCTTTATTATTAGGCTTTTTGCAATCTTCTTCATCCATCCGCTAGCCTATATTAACCATTGGCCATCCACCTTCAGATATCGATTATGTCTTTAATTTATCCAGTACTCCTACATTTCACATAATTCATGAAACACACACCATATACCTCTTGTACTATTCTGCATTCACCTAAATCTTACAGCTTTCTCTTGAGCTTTACCATTTCTAATTATTACTTACTGATGACAATACTACAGACAATCCGTCATACTGCTACAAAACTATGATTTCACTGAAATCAGTGAAACAAACCAAGTGTTGATCAATTCTTTTCCTAATACTTGTAACTATATTTTCGACAGCTTTAGCTTGTCATTATCAAAGAGTTAATATTTATAGTTACGGTTGATACATAAATTTATACTACACTGCTCAAAAAATTAGCTGGTCACTAATTTGTGCCTCTATAAAATTTAAGCGGGAAATTTCATGTAAATAAAAATATGAACATCTGAAAACGCTCTATTTAATTGTATTAATTGGCACACATGGAAGTGTCAGCATCACGTACTATTAAAGTACCCGTAATAATTAACAACAACTACCAAAACTAAAGTGTAAAACGAATTTAAATTAATTGTTAATGTATACTTTTGTACAAGTGGTAAATTAATGGGTAGGTAAGTTTTCGACGGTCTTCTTGTGGTATAGCGTACCATTCTTCAATAAGAGCCGCCGTTAGATCCTGGATGGTCTAAGGAGGATGTGGGCAACTCCAAACACGTCTGTCGAACATATCCCAGATATGCTCTATGGGATTTAAACCAGAGCTTAACCTAGGCCATACCATTGTTTTAATTTCCAGTTCTTGTAGAAAGTCTAAAGGGATTCGCACAGTATGTGGTCTTACGTTATCCTGCATTAACAAAAAAAATTGGACTTATTCCATATGCCACAGCGACAACATATTCGCATTAAGTCGAATATGTTGTCTATGTATCGACATAGAGATTAGCGTTAAGATTTCTTGGAATAACAATAACCTAAAAATCTTTCTAATTCCTGGAGAGTAGCAGCTGCTTAGCATTCCGCTGGGCGTCTGTAAACACGTACTAGGCCATCGCAATGAGTAATACGGAACCTTCATTTATCCGTGAAGAGCACTGACTTCTATTGTTGAAGGTGCCATGCGAAATGTTCAAGAACAAAATGCATCCTTGTTATTCTGTGGCGTCGTATCAAAGAGGGTTTTCTCACATTTCGTCTTGCTCTCAAATTTAATTCCCTCAACCTTTTCCTAATTGTTTGGTGTGGTACAGTGATCTCATGTGTCGTCCTAAGGCAAATTAACAGGTCTTTCGCCGTAGAAATTCTATTGCAAAGACTCGAAGTCTGTAAAACTCGGTCTTGATTTTGAGTTGTTTCTCTTTTGCGATCTTGTCCACCGGACCTGGTATATAGACCTGTCTCCAAGTACCTGTTCTACAATCGCTAAATAACAGACAGGCTTATTTTAAAGTTTCTTGAAACTTGTCGAAGGCTTTCGGCATTTTTAATGTTATAGCACTTCCTTGAGATTCCTAATTTTCATTTAACTTAAATCAAACTGTCACTAGCAAACATTTTAGGCTGTTTATTGATCTCAACAAGGCCTTCCTAGCTCTTCTAATCAAATTTATGGTACATTATTTCACTTTAGTTTTGGTAGTTCTTGTTAATTATTACGGATACTCCAGAAGTATGCGATGCTGATAGTTTCCTAAGTGTCAATTGGAAGAATAGAATAGAGCGCCATTTAAATGTCCTTAATTTTCTGCATGTAATACAGTTTGAATTTTATGGAGGCATAAATTAGTGGCGGTGAATTGATATCCCGATTACACATTATTTTAATCATCTCAAATCACTCGAGTAAATCCATTTTAAGCCCACTTTCGCTAAAGTGGATTACCTCGAGTAAACTATCTTCAAAAGTATGATTATTTTCCCTTATGTGATTGGCGAAAGAGGATTTATTGTTACTATTTTTGTATGCACTAATATGTTCTTTTGGGCGTGTTTTAAATTGCGTCCAGCCTCCTCAATTAGTTATTCAATTGAAGGTACTGTAATCTTTAATACTACCACTTATTTTAAGTTTGAGATACAAACAATCGGTGTAAAATATTCGATCCAATCAAGAGTTTTTGAAAATGAACATTGTACCCAACTATGTACAAATCAAGAAAACTCAAATACTAGACCAAATATTAAGAATTAGAAAAGTAGCAAAATTTTGGTACTAACATACCGAAACGTGTGCAATAGAGAACTGCTGTTCCATCTACATCCAGTATAGTTCGAAATCCTGGACAAATACGTACATTTAGAAAGGCTTGAATTCATAAAATATTTGATCTTCTATTCTCACCCTTTATTCTTCTGGTGAGCGTTGTTCCATGAAGACTCTCTTGGTGATGATTTATCAAATTATTTGTCAAATATGGCATATTCTACGGTTTCTTGTGTTCTTAGATTTGATTCTACTTGATTAAGTAGAACTATCCAGTACAGTAGATTCAAAAATTGTTAAAAATATAAAAGGTAAAGTCCAAACTGACAAATACTAAAGCGGATTAAGGTAATTCAAGAGTTACTCTAAACAAAGAAGAGTAAGTGCAAAAAGTAGAATGTTTTATAAATAAATCGAAAGTAGAAGTACTCGAAATATATTCCACAAGTAATTTTACAAAAATATGTTTAATTAAAGAATCCAGCAGCATTTTTTTTCACAAAAAGATCTCTCAAAAATTATACCTATGAATCCAATGTGTCCGTAATTGTATGATTTAATTAAAACTTACAAAATCAGAAGAATCAACGAGACCCTTAGTGACATACATAAATTCAGCAGCATGAAATGTGTGTATAAAATTATTCAATTTCGAGAGAATTGACCGATTTGAGAGTTAATTAAAAAACTAAATAAATGCAAAATACAACTTAATTTATTATTAGTCTATTTCGATATCTGCATTATATATTTGTTTATTTTTCAGAACCTACCTGAGAAACATGAATATTATTTTATCGCTTAATTCTGACTGTGGACTGCATCTACTCTGTACATATAAAAACTCCAGAATGTGGGCGGAGTTCGTTCTAAGATTAATAATCTGAAAATAAATGCCAAACTATCTGATTAATCTTTTGAGCCCATTGCCAAGCCTTCTTTTTGCATATAGAACTTATTATTGAAAGAGAAATAGTTATGTTTTAGTATGGTATCTAAAATATTTAAAAAATCTGTTTTTATACTAGGATTATAAATTAAGCGGCAATTGTGATGATTATGAACACTTTAAACGTCTTCGTACCGAATGCAAAACACTAGGTGAACAACTCTATGCAATTCATGTTAACAAAATTGAATCAAATATTTTTTACAATGCAAGTCATTCTGGGACTACGTTAATGAATTTAGGAAGACTGATAGTTTTCCTAAGTGCATGTATTTTAATGATAAGTCTTGTTATTCGGGCAAAGAATGTGTAAATCTTTTTTCAGATTTTTTTTCAGATATTTATATAAATGATAATTATCAAATTGTCTATCTGGATATTACTCCCATTAATTGCATAAATTTTACCCATTTTAAAATTAATAAATCTAATATATTTAATGCTATAAACATACTACCGGACTCGTGTAATCCCGGTCCGAATGGAATACCTGCTTTTTTCATAAAAAAATTGTACTTACTCTATGTGTACTGCATTGAATATTATATTTAATGTATCTATAAAAACTTTCCAATTTCCTTCAATCTGGAAAGAAAGATTTATTAGATCAGTATACAAAAATTGAAGTAGGGAGAATATCATGAACTATAGGGGAATTGCAAACCCGTCGGTTATTCCTAAATTACTCGATAAATTGATTTCAATGCAGTTGATGTTTCATTGTAAAAATATTATTTGCAATGAACAATACGGTTTTAGAAACGGAAAATCAACTCTAACTAATTTACTCGAGTATCAATCTTACATTTTAAAGGCCTTTGAAAGTAATTCCCAAGTGGATGCTGTGTACACCGACTACAGGCCTTTGACCGGATATCCCACTCAGTTTTAGTAAACAAATTACAGGGTATGGGTTTTGGGAACAATATAACCGGCTGGAATCACAATTTCTTGATTGATAGACTACAATTCGTAAAAATCAACAATTTCATTTCAACGGCGATAAGAGTAACTTCAGGGGTTCCTCAAGGTTCCCATTGCGGGCCAATTTTATTTTTATTGTTTATAAATGATCTGAACCTATATATTAAACATTCACAATTTCTCTTATTTGCCGATGATCTGAAGATTTTTCGTTCAATTAAAGTTACAACTGATGCAATGTATTTACAATACGACTTAAATAACATATACAGATGGTGTAGTGACAATAAATTATATTTTAATTATAGTAAATGTGTTTCCATATCATTTGGAAGAGAGTGCGAATTGTTAACAATAACTACTACATTAACGGAACAAAACTGTTGTCAATTGATTATATTAAAGATCTAGATGTAATAATGGATCGTAGCCTCAAATTTTCCAAGCATATAGACACTATATATTGTAAGTCTTTGCAAACGTTAGGATTTATTAATCGTTTCGGGAAAAGTTTCTCTAATGATACTCAAAAACTGTGATTTATATCATTGGTGCGCTCTCAATTATAATATGCCTGCTGCATTTGGTCACCAATCTATAATAAATAAATTGCACAACTTGAACGGGTACAAAACAAATTCCTTTTATCTATTGCGTATAGAAATGGTATCAGCAGAGTTAATTATAGTCGAAGCCATATGCTAAATTCACTAAATTTAACCTCGCTACGCGATAGACGTTTTTCTCTGATCTATGGGTTCTATTTAAAATAGTGAACGGATTAATAAATTCTAGCCAATTGCTTGAAAGTGTAAACTTTAATATGCCATCAGTAACCAGATCAAATTTACCATTTCGGGAAACGCTTCACCACAGTAATTATGCTCGTAATGATGCCTTAAGTCGAATGATGAGAATAGGAAACTTGGTCTGTTCTTCACCCAATTTCATTTTATACGGTACATCTTATAACATATTCAAGCATCATTTGAAATTTATTGATTTCTCAGCGTATGATATTTCCAATTAGTATTGTAATAACCTTTTTTATTTTTTGCCCATTTGTATTATTTATATAAATTGTATAATAAGCATTCAAATTTTTCTTTTTATAAGTACTATATCGTGTAATGTTATTTTCATCGCTATATCTGTAATATATTTTGCAGTTTAACGGTTTTATATTTTTATTTGTTTTAATATTTTTATTTTTTAAATTCATTGTATTTATCATATTTATTTTAATTTTAGCCATTTTATTTAAATTATTTATATTATGTTTCTATCTGCTTTATCTATAGATGTGAATCAATCGTTTATATTTGTATTGTTTTTATCTATTTTATTTATACCATCTGTTATTTATTGTATTTTATAATATTATATTAGTTTATTTTCTATTTAAATTAGAGGTATGATTGAGAAATAATGAATACTTTGTCTTTGGGAGTCAATGGTGGCTAGACACCTATATTTAAGTACTTTTGTGCACTTTTTTGTGTACTTTGTTTTTTCTGTAATATTTTGCATTTTAAATAGTTGTAAAGGAGATTCCGTAAATAAATAAATAAATAAATAAAATAAATATAAGCCGTTGCTCAAAAGCAATTAGCTTTAACGTAGGACATAATTTTCAGTTTGTCACTCACGCGTGGCAAATTTTTTAATTTTGAATATTTGTCTAGTTCTTACCACTGCTGTTGTTCAGCCATAACATAGATACACAATAACCAATACCTTATATCTGGTATTTTATAATCAGACTTTAGCTTTTCAGCACACTTTAATTGTTTTTAAATTAATAATTCATAGCAGGTATCATGCACAGACTTTCCAAAAAATGAACGTTCAATTTTTTTAATTCAAATTCAAATTTATTCAACCCAAATAGATTTACATATGATCACAATTTTTATTTATTTTTGATTTCTTATTAGCTAAGTTATTGCTCCCAATGGCCAAAATTTTAACTACAACTACTTGTTTCATGCTTTCAATTTTTTTTTTCCTTTTAAATCTATTTGATCTTTCTGAACAAATTTGTCGCCACCTTTTTCTTATTTCGTTAAATATGTAACTGAGGTTTTTTCTAACTCTGTACATTTCTTCATTAAATTCTCATATTACATCAATTTTGTCTTGCTCATATTTACAATTATTTTTTTTGTATCTCTCAATCTTCAATCTCTTCAAGTCACATTTTTTTTCAAGAACACGAGCATATCATATATTATTTGCATACGCCCAACTTTGTACCTTTATCCAATTCACTATCTGCTCTGATTCATCTGTCACTTCTAGTATCTTAATGAATCTCTATTTATACATCAATGTATTTATTTATTTATTATATTTTGGATACCTTTCAAACAAAATACAAAACTTACAAATATTTTGGATGTAGAAAGCTGGATGAAAATAAGGCGGCTGCCATGGTCTTCTAATTAACACTATTTTATGGCACTCTGTAAGAGTACAAGAATTCTGTATCTTCTTTTTCCAATTAACTTGGGCATTTTAGAAATTGGAAATTTTGTTATAAAAAATATATACTACTTCTAAGTCTATAAAAAGCAAATACATCTTTTCTGTTTTAACTAACTAATTTTAGATAATGGAAAAAGCATCCAGTTTTAGTGCTTACAGTAATAATTTGTAATTTTTAACCAGGAACTGTAAAAGAAACTATACTTTGTTAATATGAATAGTTTAGATTTAGATGAGTTCAAAGCATATTAATTATTTTGGAGGTTTTTTTTACAGTGAACAGTGAACTGAATTATTGATTCAACATTAATAGTACTTTGAACCACAAAATTTCCTGAAAATATAATTTACTATATTTTAATTGCAAATATAAATAATTTAATTTTATTATATTTTCAAAAAATTGATCTTACTTCTTAATCCCATCTAAAATATTTAATATTATAAAATATATTATGGTCTAACCTGTTGGGGATGAGCAAGGGATTCACCTGTATCCGCTAGAGGTCATTCAAAAAAATTTAAAACGAATATTCAACAAACCACGGGACTATTCCTCTGTCAAACTTTTTGAAGAAAGTAGAGTTTTGACTGGCTGTCAACTCTATTTCTATAAAGTAGGGCGAAAATAATTAAAAGAGAAAGAAAGTGTAACTAAGAATACCCATCAATATAATACCAGAAGAAAAGATGACTGGGTAGTTCCTAAAATGAAATTGACAGTTACCTAAAGATCGCTCGATTATATCCTTCCTAAGGTTTTTAATGCAATACCCAACTATAGTAAAAGTGTCAAAATCGAACAAACATTTAAAAATTAACTATACAGGGTGTCCCGTTAATGCGGGGAAATGGCTGGACCATAGATTCCTGAGGTCAAAATATGACGATTTAACGCAACTTATCTATATCCAAAAATTTACGGTTAAGACGGAATTTGGCTTCAAAGTTTCAAAAAAATTTATTTCTTTTGTTTATAACAATAACGCTTTATTTGATTTGAATGAAATTTATTTTAAATAACTACCATAATATAATACATCATTTCAGTTATTATGACTATTATTCGTTAACAAGAAGTATAAGAAACAGTAGTACCACCACTTAAAAACTAAAATATTTTTTTATTGGTGGATCGAATAAAAACTAAAAAAATACTACTTGAAAGACCATTTAATTTAAAAACTTTTTCATCTCTTAATAATATTTGATATCTTCTACGGTTTTCCCACAAAAAAATAAAATATATATTTTTTATCTAGTAAAAACAAAATCTAGTTTTTCATCGAATCGAAAATAAATGTTTTTCGTAGTCGTCTTTCTTTAAAAAATGTAAATTATGTATAATAATAATTATTTAGTGTCGTTTGACAATTAATTTTTAACTTTATTATAGTTCATAAATATTCATATTTGGAACAAACAGATATCTTGTTTCTATTAGGATTTTGCAAAGAAAATTGTTTGAAAAGTGTTAGATGTTGTTTTGATTTATTTTATTAATTGATATTATTTAATTTTTATTCAATTGAGTAAGTTTATTTACTTATTAATGAGTGCATAATGAGTATACTATATTAATATTTTATTTTTTTGTAGAAAAACCGTACAAGATATCAAAGACAAGTAAGAGTCAAAAAAGTTTTTAAATATAATGCCCTTTCAAGTAGATTTTTTTGGATTGTATTGGTTGCACTAATAAAAAAATATTTTAGTTTTTAAGTGGTGGTACTACTGTTTTTTATACTTCCTGTCAATCACTAATGGTCAAAATAACTAAAATGATGTATGATATTATGGTACTTATTACTAATAAATTTCATTCAAATCAAATAAAGCGTTCAGTTGTTATAAACAAAAGAAATAAAAAAATTTGAAACTTTGAAGCCAAATTTCGGCTTAACCGTAAATTTTTGGATATAGATAAGTTGCGTTAAATCGTCATATTTTGACCCCAGGAATCTATGGTCCAACCATTTCCCCGCATTAACGGGACACCCTGTATATATTAAACGACCCAAATTGTGATATCTTTAAAGGACTATTATAAATACTTAAACATTATAAATTATTATTGATTACTGTTAATTCAACTTTACTTGTGATGCTAATGTTTTCGTACTATTTATATAATATTATTGTTGCTGTTCAAAAGTATTGTATATTATAATTGATATTGTATTTTTTAATATTTTTCTTTTATTATTTCAACTATACTTTAAATGCGCTATTTTAAATTGTATATCCACGCACAAGACTATATCTTGTTTATGTTTATGTTTATGTTTATGTTTATTATTCTTTAGCTTACTATCCAAAATTTAAAAAAAATACATATCAATATCTACACAAAAATTATAGGAAACGTACAAAAATTTTGACTGGACGAAGCTGGGCGGAGTTCGTGCAGCAGCGACGATCTTCCACTCTAACCCTTGTTTGACCACGATGTTGAGGGAGCAAATATCCTCTTGAACATCTGGATTATTCTAGGAAATGCTTTTATTTTCTATTTTGTCCCATTTTTAGGGGAGACTTTTAGCTGTTAATGTCAGCATGACAGATATATATATATATATATATATATATATATATATATATATATATATATATATATATATCTTCTGTGGATCCTTGTTTATTGATGTGGAAATTGTGTATTTTTACATGAATAAACTTATTATTATTATTATATAATTAATTGATTATATATTTGTTTAAAATACTATTCATATGTTTATTCTTACCACTAGTACTCGTTACCTAAATTAAGTAATAAAGTAATCAAATAATACATCACACTTAATTTATTTAAATAAATATAGAAAGTTTATGATGATGTGTAAAAACATTTAAATTGTCATTCTTTGCAAGGCCGCTCACCACCACAGTTCATTATTCGCAAAGGAAATGCCCGCACAAACTGAGTGTAATTAATTTTGACTAATGTGGCAATTAGGGTAAACACCAACATTTATCTGTGGTTTTGTGGTCTGGGATATCAGAACACCATCGATAATTACCAGTTTCTAGTCAAATTAACATAAGGTCCACTGAAATCTCCGACCTAAAGCAATGCCAAGCGAATACGAAGCTTCTTCACCTCAGTTTTTCTCCTTTACGGTAAAGCCGCAGATGTATACATCTTGCTAGAAATTCTGGGACGCAATTACGTGACCGGATATTTTAGCAAGTGGCATCTTTGTGAGTGCACGCCACGTGAATCAGCGAAGGACGAATATTTATTTTTTTAATACGACAGACCGCTTCGACATAATCGAATAGATGCCGTGTTATCTGAGTCATTTAAATGTAACAGAATTAGTAATACAGACTAATAGCCCGCCTAATTAAGGCCAGGTAGAAAGGTACCGCCGCCAGCTAATTTGAACATAATCCCACCAAAACCTAAACGTATCATCATATCATCATGAACACCGCACACACAATCTCCAGTGCTTACTGGTCACTGCTCACTACTTATTTCGGCTTAATATTAATCTCGGGATAATGTTGTGACTTCTAATTAAAAATATGTGTATATGATAAATTCGTTATATCGTTTGAATAATATTTTAAAGGAATGTGTAAGTGATATGAATTAAAAATTTATGAAATTCCAAAACTTTATTAAAAGATAAAAATATATTTTTTTAAAGTCTGGCCTCAAAGCGAATATTATTATACAGAATTGAGCTAATAGAAGTCGATTGTAGGTAAATTTAATGTTAAGATTTATTGTACATTCGGAATAATCATTTACTTACATTATGTTCCAAAATATTAATAGGAATTACATTAGAATAAATAATATTTGATCTATGTGATTTTGCACTATAATCATAAATTAAGAACTGTGTACATTAAAACGTTTTAAAGTTAATAAACACTTTATACTTTGTACTGTTCAAAAATTATAACGCCATATTTATGATAAACAAATGAAATTTAGGATATATCACCATTTATTTTTTTAAATTAAGTTAAATGTCCAAACAATACTTTTGATTTAATCTTCGTGTATTTCAATTTATAATTATTATACATTATAAATACAAATCGTTGAATTTAAAGCTATTATAACTTATTAATTTTGTTTAAGTCATATGAGAAAAGGGTTATATTGCAAAATACAAAATGAGAATATTTTTTCTTGTGCGGTAAATAATATGTATTAGTAAATTTATGTTTATCATATAAATAAGTAAAATATTAAACGACGCTTTAAAAGGGATTTCTAGTATTTAATGTGGAAAACCTAGGCGTTTCCAAAGACGTGAAATGATGATTCTAATTTGTATATAGTCAGCAATAAATTAGTAAAGTAGTTTATTGTTTTAATTATACAGGGTGTCCCGTTAAAGTAAGGAAATGGCTGTATCATAGATTTTTGGGGGCAAAATATGTTGATTTAACACAACATATCTACATCAATAAAATTTACGGTTAAGTGGGAATTAGTCTTCAAAGTTTCAAAGAATATTATTTCATTAAATAATAACAAAGTGCTTTATACGATTTAAAAGAAATGTATTACTGATGATTATCATAATATATCAAATATTTTCACCCAAGAAAATCTGTGGTCCAGCCATTTCAGCATATTAACGGAACACCCTGGATAATTGTATACAATAAAAATATCACAAATTTTATTTGTGGATTACTAATAGAATAGTTATTATCCTAATTACTTTTTAATTTGAGAGGTTACGATGATTTCTCTTTACTGTACTATTAAAAACACAGAGAAACCATTACAGTTAATTATTAGTTTCTATGGATTTATTCATAGCAACGGTTATAGAACTCCACAGAAAACTTCGTGTTCATGTCTTCAACCTATTTTCGTTGATGAGATCCAAACAGATTGATTGAGATTATATTTTTTGCATTTTATGATCTTGGCATTTTTAGCACTTCTCCTTATTTTACTTCAATAATTTCATGGTTAAGAACCCCTCTTCTTCCTGTGGGGCCCATCTTCTTTACAGATCCGGATGCAATGAAGCCTAGGTGGCCTATTGTATTCCCCATATTGCCTTACTAACGCAACTTTTCCAAACTCGATGCCTTGCTCTAACTTGTGCATCGAAATCATTTTGTACCAACTATCTGTAACCAAATGTAAGCTGTCTCTTGTTTTCCAGGGCGTTACAACTGCACAGAATGTGCCTTGCTTTTTCCGGTGCGTTGTGCTGTCCTTTGCTCGCCACCTTGGGTGGCTAAATGAGTTATAGAACAACGCAGGGCTGTCCCAGTCAGGGGGGCACAACGGGCCTAGTGAGGCCTAAGAGCTCTGGTCAATGATTTGATCACCCTTGGCAAACTCAATCCAGATCCAGATCCAGATAGGTTCAGGTCCCATAAATGATATGGTGGCTCTCTGCCTTGCTAATTCGTCAGCTTTTTCATTTCCGTCGATACCGGAGTGGCCCGGCGTCCAGACAAGTGTTACTTTGTTCTGTCTGGCCAGGTTATTCAAAGTGTCGAAGCAGTCTGATATCAGTTTGGATGAAGTATTTTGGCTTTGGAGAACCTTCAGTGCTGCCTGACTGTCAGACATTATATAGATACGCCCGTTTCGACAGTTCTCTATATTGATTCTCGCGCATTCTATGATGGCGAATATTGAAACTTGAAAGACTGATGCCAGGCTACCCAATGATTTTGGACGTGACCTGTCTTCATAATCTCATTGTAGATTCCTGATCCTGGACCTGTGTGTGATTTGAAACCTTCTGTGGCTTTATTTGTGGATATCCTTTGTAAGGTTATTCCATTCATTGTGGTCTAGAACAGTGACCTTGAAGAGTACATTTTCAAAATGACTGACTATCATGTGGTCCGACCTTATTTGCTGGAGAGGTCCCCCTATGTGTGTTAAGAGTATTTTGTGTGGGGTGTTAACTTTTATTTTAACCATTGTTAGCTGCAGTCTATAGAGTGCCAGTCTTGCCTCCCACACTATCAGAATTTGAAGTAGTGTGAGGTCTAATAGAGTCTCCATTACTGCAGTGGGCGTGGTTCTTATAGCCCCTGTTATGCTGATGCAGGCAAATCTTTCGACCTTGCTAAGGATTTGTATGGTTGTGTGTTGCGTGGCTTTGGGCCACCACACCAGAGCAGCATACAAGATTGCCTAACCGTTCTGGTACAGCCAGTGTATCATCCCTGGTCTGAGCCCCCATTGTCTGTCGTACATACGTCTAATTATCGCAAGGGTGATTTTCGATCTAATTTTTGAAAAGTGCGAGGTCCAGGTGAGTTTGGAGTCAACTTCAAGTACTCCACCTCACTTACTCTTAAAGTAAGTTAAGTACTTCACCTCACCCGAGAGTTTCAGGTTTTCACCATTTAGAAGGAGGGGTCCTAGGACGTCTAATTTCCTCCTGCGTGTGAAAAGTAAAATGGTGGTTTTAGAGGGTAAAGCTTTCAATCCTTCTCTAGCACACCATTTGTTCACAATGTTCAGTGCTCGTTGCATGAGCTTTCTGATTGTGTTGTTGAATTTTCCCTCAACGAGAATGACTGTGTATCCGAGGGAAAAATCGCCCCTTAGTTTTAAAAGTAAAAATATCCAAAATTAAAGGAAATATTAAAAATAATAATGTAATTTATTTAATTTATAGAAGATACTTAGAATCTATAGTAAATTCTGAGAAGGAATTAAAAACAATAAATAAACCCAATATAAACACAAAATCAACGAAAACACTGTAAATTGGTGGTAAGTGTTATTAGTAGTTATAAAGTACAAATTGAAACATTAGACAAGTACATAGAACATTGGAGGGGAACGGAATTTGTATTAATCAAAGAGATTTTATAACTTTGAGGTGGTTTTGCCAAAATGATGACACATTTTAGAAATCTACGATGAGTAAAGGTTTTTTCAAACTGGATATAAAATTGATGCATTATAATTACATCTATGTTTCAAATACTTCTGAATATTATACCTAAACATTTAAATGCAGCCAAAGGGGGAAGTCGGCGTGATCAATAAACGTAATTTTCTTAACAGTGCATATATTACTGACAATCATGAATTTAATATGCAGATGCAGATACTTTTTATGTTTAATATACAAATCATCATATTTTACACATAAAAAGTATTTATATAATATTGGTACAAGAGTATGTATCAATCTACCTCAATATTTAGAGTGATTGGTGAGAGTCAAATTTAATCTTCAATTCAATGTTAGTGTAAATATTAAGGTTCACATTTTTTTGCTATTACAGGACGTCTATAATTATTCAGGGAACTCGTTAATATTAATATTAAACAAAAGTGGTCCTGAGCACGAGCCCAGAAGAATACCTAAGCATGGTGTTATTCAAGATAATTCATAGCTACTACAAGATATGTATCATACGTGATAATATTAATATGATTAATAGGATTTTGTGACTGCTGGTGCAGCATACAAAGTACTAACGTATGATTAATTAAATCATTAATTGGTGTAAATGACATAGCCATAAATGAAGCCAATGTGGTAATTGATAAAATCTAAAAAATGCAAATTTAATAACACACGAATCAATGGCTCACATTACAAAAAAAAACTGGAAATATTTTAATATTTGCTGATGACATAACATCAATCAACTGATGCCTTGGTTACTAGAAGGCGTTACATTAAAGTATGTCCCTAAATACACCAAAGTCTCTAAACTTTTGCAATAGCAAGGATAATCCGTAAAAATAAATAAATAAATAGCGAACATGGACACTGCAAATTCCTAGAAGTAACCTTTGACTCTAAATTATCCTGGAGAGAACACGAAAAAGCATTGGGTCTGTTATTCAGAAGAGTCATGCTCATTATACTCAGTCATCTAAATAATACATTGGCTAAAACCAAACTTATAGCTGCCTCTCATGCTTTCTACCAATCCAAAATGTAATATTGTACACTGGTATGGAAGCATACCACTATGGCATCTCAGATATTTGCCTTACAAAGCTGAGTCACTCGGACAATAGCTAATGCAGGGCAGAGAGACAATTATCTAAAATGCTTCAGGGATCTGAACATACTCACATTACCTTATATCTGTACTGGAATGTCTGTTGTATGTTCATGGGAATATAAATTTATAAATTAAAAATCATCAGACGTAATGTCACTGGCGATGAGAAATTGATAGTTTATGACAACGTCGTGCGAAAACAATTATAGTGCAAGCTCGGCGAACCAGCTGCTAATACTTCGAAAGCAAATATCCATCAAAAGACCACCGTCACAACAACAACCACAAACAAGTTTAGTGACTCGCCAGAAGTTGTTGGAACTTGAATGGGATTTGATGAACAATTCACCATACTAATTAGACTACTATTTGTTTTGGTGTATGCTAAATTTTTTGAATAGTAAACAATTCAATTCAAATAATGCAGTCAAACAGCACTTGCTTCCTTTTCTATTTGGTGATAAAGGCCAGAAGTTCTTTGAGCGTGGTATCATGATGTTACCAAAAATATGGGAAAAGGGAATCGAAAATAAAGACCAATGCATAACTGAATGAAACTATTTCTTTCTATAAATTATCGCCTTTGATTATTATAATAAAAAACGAGATGACTTAAAACTCAACCTAATAAAACAGCACTATTTTCTGATCTTGGCAAAGTATTCGACTGTATTCCTCGTAACGTCCTACTTTAGAAACCAAACAGTTGTAACTTTAGTTCTGTGAGTTGCAGATTAATGAATTAATATCTCAAGAATCGAGTTAAATCTGTCTCATTTAAAGGATACGTCTCTGAATTTGTTCCTATATTATGTGGTCCCCTAAAATTATGGACGTATACCATACATATAAATGATCTACTAATATATTTAGAAAATGGTAATATTTTAATATTCGCTCACAACACAACATCAATCAACCGATCCTTGATTACCGAAAGATTATTATTATTTTTTGTTTTATCTTAGCTTATAGCTAGTTTTATCTGAATAATAGCAAAGCAGTTCAGCTTAAGCTACTATTCAAGAATTTCCGCACTATATGTACATACATGTTTGTAGTATTACTGCTTTTTGGATGGGGGGTCAGGAGTTTCTTCGGAAGTTCACAGAGCTCAGTTACTATTATTATTTGTATTATTATGATTAAGACATTACAATAAATAGTGTCCCTAAATAATTAATTTTCATTAAACTCTTGCAATAGTGAACATGAACATGGACATTGCAAATTACTAGGAGATATAATTATCCCAAAGAGAGCATGAGAGAGCATTGGGTCTCAGAAGAGTAACTATTTTGTTATATATGTTAGAGGCTCCTACTTCGTTTATACATTTTTGTAAATTGAATAAAATACGATAACTTGAAAGTATACAAACAAAGTTATTGTCTTGTACGAGTAACTCGGCATTTGAGTAATACACTGCCTAAACCATCATCATGCTTTGTACCAATTCAAAATTCAATATTGTATACTGATATGAGGGCAAACTATACCACACTCAGATAATTGCTATATACAGCCGAGCCATTCGGATTATAGATGGTCTAGGATAGAGGCAATTTTGATTTTATACTAACCAGTAGCTTGTTTTTCTTCCTTTGCACTTAGTAATAATTAATTTGAAGAAATAAAGCAGTCACTGTTTAATTGAGTATCAATTTTGCTATTTGTTGGTTCATGATTTCCTTCTGAACTTGAGGACTAATGCTAAGAGTACGTCAACATCAACATATTTCTAATTAACTGATTTTGGACATGGCATTATTATTGGCTTGAGAAAGGCAAGACTTTCGTTAAGAGAAATTGCTCGTGTTGTAAACCGACATGTTACAACGCCATTGATATATTGGTCCAAATGATCCGAGAACGGGGATCAAGAGTATCTCCCTGTATCGTGGCGTCCCCGGACGACTACAGATTGTGAAAAACGTTGATTATGACTTTTGGATACAAGAGATTGATTTTGAACAACTTGATAAATTGCAAATGATTGATTGAGAGGTGAAGGACCCAGAATGCCAATGTCATCTATATATCGCCGGATAATGTCTTATGGGCTGCGATCAAATCAAAAGTAGTAAATGTTGTTTTCTTGAAAGTCTTAAATTCAGGAATTCATATAGATTTTTTTTAACAAATTCTAAAATTTTGTGAGATAATTTTTAAATATTCGTTCAAAGGTAATAGTTAAAGCAATAAACACTTGGTTTGTTTTACTGATTCAGTAAAACAAACACAGCGTTTATAAAATCTTTACCTATTTTTTACCAAGAGATAAATGAGAAAAGTCTAGTCGATCTTCTTTGCTTTTTATGAATTCCCTGTAAAGCTTTCCTGTTTTTCTAATGTGTTGAACAAATACATATGGTTATTCCATTTTGTTTTGAAAAACATGTTACACATCTCTCAAAAAATAATATCATTATAAAAACTACTTATCTTAGCAATTTTAAAGGTATACAGAATGAACTAATATCTTGAGATAAAATTATTAACCTAATCGGTATTAATGGAGACATTCCATCATAAATAAGAGTAATAGAGGTCCTAAATATCGAGTATATCAGAGTATATAAATATAGCTATTATAAAGCATGGTCAGAATAGTCTTCCTAATAGAGTAGGGACAACACAAAACACGATAAAAAGGAGAAGTCATGATTACTATTTTGAAACTAACAAAACTCTAAGAAAAAGAATATGCTGCAGTAAAAAGCGCTTATGAGCCGTAATTTGCTCCTTCAGTTTACATAGCGAGGTATATATATATTTCTTAATTTTAGATTTCAAGTTCTCAGTCTTAATATTGTAAGCAATTGCAACTTGTGTTTTAAGTTTTAAAATTTTGAAACATTGATTTCATATGCCATTGATATTACAGTTATAGTGCCTTTATTGATCGCAATGTTTCAAGCAATATATAGGTTCTTACGCCATTTTACCAAAAAGAGTTTGAATTAATAGAGAAAAGTATTTTGTCTGACATGATCCTTTGTGAAATAAAGAGAATAACTAGGCTACGGCTTAAATTAAAAGAGACATAAAGAAGATGTTTACATTTAGAGACATCTATAAGTATACGTATCATATATATAATTGTATATAGATTTTAATATCATTAACCTGTACAATAAATATTTTATGATTAATAAAACACGGATGTTTGAAGAGTCATTACTCATCGGCCTGAAGAAAAAAAAAAATCACAAAAAAACGTTTCGGCAAGTAAAAACTACAACAATTAAACATTTAATGATTACAATTTAAATCCTGAACAGGCACCAATGGGTCTAATTATAATATGATACTATTGTGCTAATTGTGAAAATCTTGGAAATGATTGATACAATTGAAACGAATCGCACTTCAATATATATCATATTAATATGTGAGCAGTCAAATTTCTTAAAAATGGCTTATATATTGTCAAGTATTCCTCCCAAAATAAAATGCATTGTCAATAAATTATTTTGACGAATTCGATTAGGTATTACTTAAATGGTTTTTAAACTTATTTAGAGGCATTTTCCTTATATTATTTTGCAGAGCGTTGTAGAATTTTGGTGCCCAATATCTTGTGCCATTTCATGATTTACAAAGGTTAAGTAGATATTTGAATTTTGCCGCGTTCCATAGTTGTGTATAATATTATTCGCAGTGAAGTTAGTTTAATTTTAACAACGAACATTAAACATTCATATATACAGAAGGAAGGGTCATAATTCCAAATCATTTAAAAATAGATCTGCATTCATCTCAAAATCCGGTAGCCGCCAGTATTCGAATAGATCTTCGTTGTAGACTGAATATTCTATGACTACTTGCTGGGTAACCAAAGGCAAGTAGACAATAAGTAATGTATGTAATGAATGAGAGGTTGCAAAAAAGCAACACTGACTTTGAAACTGAGTTTGAAGGGTTCCTCAATAAAAACATATTTTTGCTAAGTTTATTTGCCAATATCCAACCATTTATTTCCCACCTCAGTTTTGAGTGTATGTGTACTCCTAAGAACCTCGTTTACTGAGATGTATCTTGATCATGTCTTGTGAGTGTGGAAATCATACTGATGGTTTTGCTATCGTTTAAATGCAGCTTATTTCTACTAAATCATTCCGTACATTTTCCATCACTCTATGATTTTAGCTTAATGCTAGGTCCATTATTTGTTAAGTGAGAGTTTTTAACTAAAGTTCTATCAGCGTATAGCACAGTTTTATAACCCTCAAGGTGATGTATAAGATCGTTTATATATTGTGGTGTACTCCGTTCGTCGTTTACTATTATAATTAGTGTTTAATAAATATACTTATAATGTTATTGTTATGAAATGTAATAATAAACAGGTATTGGCGCAGTAATTAACATTCCTTGAGGAAATGCTGAGTTTATCAATACCTTGTTCCCATGAACTCGCGATAAAGTTCTAATGCAATCAAGGATGTTTGCTTGGATCAGGCTCTTTCCATAGAAATAGTTAGTATATAAAACATTTGTATTAGATTAAGATATAGGCTAAGACAGGCCATGTATAGTCCACATAGTTGTAATTATACTTTAATGTAATAAACTACTAATCATTAACATTGTATGCCCAAACTAAGCCTAAACAGTAGCTCTGGAAGAGTCCGCAACTCACTAACCGATCCCTGCATATCACAATATACTATAAATAAAAGAGGTCCCATAATCGAACTTCAAGGAATACTGTGTTTAATAAGTGTAACTTCTGACATTTCAATATTTGCACGCACTACTTGGTATCTGCTTTTCAAATAAGAGGCAATAAGTTTCTCTAATGGAAATCATAACATAACAGTTTCTTAAAGGATTTCATGATCGAGACAATCAAAAGCCTTGCTCAGAGGGACAAAAGTAATCATAGGATACTCGCCGTTCTCAAATTATTGCATCGGAAGTAGATAATCCTTTCCGGAAACCAAATTAATTTTGTTTTAACATTTGATATTTCGTCGGCATTGGCAAGATGGATATTGGTCTATGGTTAAGATCATTTATTTCACCTTTTTTGTGTATTGGCACCACTAATGCAATTTTCAACGCATCTTGAAATGGTAAATAATTATGTTTGTGAGAGGGAAACTTAATAGAAAACAATCGCAATTTCTATTAATGTGTTTTTTATGGTAAATATTAATTTTTACCATAAGAGTTACAATTTGAACAATTTTTATACCTAAAATTCGTACTTTTATATTCTTTTAAAATACTCATATGTCTTAGTTCATCGTTTTTTCATTTTATAAACATATTTATATGCTTTATACAATCATCTTTATGCTCTAGTTTACGAGGATTACGAATATTTCAGCCAATTTTTGGTTACACTTTAAATTAAAAATTCAGCTAATGGTCTATACCTGAAAAATAGTTGATAAATAATTTTCAATCATCTCATCAGATAAGTTTATTTAACAAAACCGTTTCACCAATAGGGTTATATAATCAAATTTATTATTTGGGTGTTATTCTTCATCTCCAACTGAATTAGGGTATTTACTTTCTTCATCACTCTTGCTTTCTCTTTGTACCATAAATAACTTTTTATTTTCAATTATTTGTTTATACTTCTTCTCTTAAGCTCTTAATATATTGTAGTTTACAACACACGACCTCTTTACAGTCCAAAAGTGACCGTTTAGTGTGCTTTGTCTTAAAGAGGCATCATTGGTCCGTACATTTTCGAAAAAATGGAGCTACTGTTATAGTGAACTCCAGTCGATACTGAGACATATAGAGAATTACTTACGTTCAAAATTTAAAAATTATCAAGATGGAAATAACCTAGAGAACTTCTAGTTTCAATAGAATGAAGGCAGTGATCACACAGAACGTCACTCATGCCAAATTTTGCAGGAAATATCTTTGGGTCGAGTGCTCTCCTTACAAGAAATAATTTTGTAGCCACCTCACTCACTTGATTTAAGCTGATGTGACTTTTTTCTTTGAGAAAGAATTTCGCCCGGCATGTTGGCCGAAACAGAAAACTTCCAAGAACGGCTCCGATTGTGAATTGCTCCTCAGGATCACAATTACATTCAGACTAAAAGTATTAATACACTGAAAATGATGGTAGCGACCGTTACTATGTGGTAGTTCATTTTAAAAAAGGTTAAATGAAAATAATTTTTAAGTTTTTATACCACTATTTATTGGATAATATACACAAACATTCAACACTTGATAATGACCTGCAAAGGTCGAAACTATAGTTGTGTCAAAATTGATAATATATTGTAAACTTTGTTTGTGTATATTATACAATAAATAGTGGTATAAAAACTTAAAAATTATTTTCATTTAACCTTTTTTATTAATAAACTATCTTCTTGAATTATTTATTCTCTTTGACTCTAGCTGCACTTAGTTTATTCTGCACTATTACTTCTGTCAACATATATGCATAAGACAATATTTTTATTACATTTCTGTCTAAACAGAACACTTTATTATAAAGTTAGTCCAATCGTACAGTAGGCCTTTTTATCATCACGTGTTAATACTATTTATTATGCAAGTGTCATTTCTTTAATACCAATTATCATATTATATTTTTCTTCAAACAATTTTTCATAATAGATCCATAAATTCCAAATTTTAAACTATATCTCTCTTTTCTCCTGATTTACTCCAGAACAAAATTTTTAACATAACTCCCATCTTTACTATTTAATTTATGATTCGATATTTAAAAATTAAATCTTTGTCACAGTACTTTTAAAATTTTTCTTCATTTTTTTAAAGATACTGCTTGCTATTATATACACTATTACAACCAAAACCAAAAATATCTAAGATAATATGTTTACATACAAATTATAAAGAGATTATGACAATTCTACAAAAAACAATGTTTAAAACTGCCTTTTATGTGAGTTTGGTAATGTTCTATATTATTACATTTAAGTTATTCAGCAAGCATCTCTTAGCATCCAATCTCCACCATCCCTTTAATCTCTTAATAATTCTTCATAATATGTCACCACCTAGGTCATTCCTGTAGAAGTACGCTGCCTTCTAATTCTCGCTAAAGCATTACGTAAAGTCGAATAAATACAGAAATTCAAATAAAATGCCGAAATTAAAAAAAAGAAAACATTTAACCTCATTTTATTTTATTACATTATTTAACCCATTTTCATATTAATGAATAATGGATGCTGACTACTAAACAATCTTCAATTACTCTAAATTCTAGATTCATTAAAAATTTCTGAATAAATTATCAGTTTAACTATAAAATGAAACAAAGCTATATAACAAAAATAATAAAATTAAAAATATATTAAAAACTAATAGGAATGGAACCTCTAAACTGCATCACATAAAAAGAAGACGTAAATATATATTTAATTTAAAATCTAATGAGTGTTTCACTAGGTACAAATTTAGGACAATTAAATTAATAATAAAAATAAACATCAATGGTAAAATATACCGAAAATTATATATCAAAATTATCATTAGGTGATTTAAATATACTGTAGGAATTGATAAAAAAAAGATACATTCCAAAAGGTTACTTAAATCAAAGTCTACTTATTTTAGTATGTTCGTAGATATATTAACATTTACTTGTTGTTGCATTTTCAATGACATTGCTTATATTATGCAATCAGGAATGGTCATTTAAAGCGGTGTAATTTATTCACAATTAATTCTTATAGGCTGAAGGCAGACAGGCACTCACAACTCCACTGAAGAACCAATCGAATTAAGGACTAATGGACCTTCGTTCGATTATTTTTATGGTAAACTTAAAATGTCACTAGATCTATTAATTAGTCGGACAATAACGATGAGCCGAATTAAGAATCGATATGTAATTAATTACTTGGGCATGTAATCATTTGAGCAATGTTTAGAATTTTAATTATAACGGCGCGGATACATTACATTTTAATTAAAATCCATGTAAGGCAAATTGGACTCTTAATAAATGTTGACGATATTTTATATATTTGTGTGTATAAGGATCTGTAGCACTCTGAGGTTGTTTTGTCAGCGATTTATACCGAGTGTTGAAACGTTTTCGACTAATTGGGGCATTAATCAGTAATTAATTTGTGTTCGGCGGTTGTTTTATTTATAACTAGGCACAAACGGAGATGCCAATCCGAATGGAACGCACACCTTGGAATAGGAATATAAATAGAATCGCATTAATTTTATATTTATCAGGCAACTGTAACGAGTTTAATAATGATGCTATAAAGAAAATACGTATCGCGTGCTACCTAACTTATTCTTTTAAGATTTTAGTCACGAGAGGTCACATTGATAACGGCTGTACATACACTATGCAATACGACTTAAGCCTGTTATGTGCAGCAATCGGAGAACTGAAAGTAGTTTTCGTGTCAGATTCCTAAGTGGAGCGGATTGCTTTTGCTTAGAAATATCTCACGATTGTAAGCGATACAGTCTTCCATTAATTGATGTATTAATTACTTGATCATTCAGCAAAACAAAATGCTAATTAAATTTAAGCAGCCTGACAGTATATAAGTTAAGTTTTGAGAAAAGTGATATTCTGTTTTGATTTACCTTATTTTAATAATAAAAAAGGTCCTTTAGGTCTATATAGAAAATAAGGTAATAATTTAAAAATACAAAAACATCGTATTTATTTCAAGACTCATTGTTGTAGATATACGAAATGTTTTTGTATTTTTAAACTATTACCTTATATTAGTTTACCAGTTTATATTGTAATAATTTTAATATATTGGAATTTTATATAATGCTGTTTTGTTAATTGCTTGATTTAAAAAGAATTTGAACAAAATTATGGAAAAATTTTATTCTTCCTTAGAAAAGCATACGTAATATTAAATTGAGTAAAGAAATTATAATAATTCTTAATGGAGTTAAATAATTGGCAAATTTTAGGGCAAACATATTTAGAATCGATTTTGTCGAGTCTTCTGTAAAAAAAGTTGAAAGAAATTTCTCTCCTTGGAAAATAGTATAGTTTTTAACAAGAAATGAGATAGACGTTCTTTTCGTGAGTGAAAAATTTCAATTTTACGAAGGAGGAAAATAATATAATATAATTTTTGTTTTATTGTTGACTAACTTTGGATGATTTTTGGCCTATTTTTATCATTGTACCACTGCATTTTAGGCCTGCATTTGCTTGATTTGTATTTCTGTACATATATTTTCGGAAAAAAAAGGCAATTTTTTTGTTATAGATCCGTTTCTATACCTATGTGAAATGATCATGTGTTAATTTCCAAATAAGTTTATTTAGAATTACATCATATCTCATTGATTTGTGAAGAGTAAAATATATCGACAGCTCCGAACTTTATTTCTTATTGCAACGCGAGTTATCTTATCTATAACCACTATTTTTATTTTTATTCTGACTAATTTAAACTGTTGGCCATTCTCAAGGAGGTATAAAAGAGTTTTTAAAATAAATTTAAGCTTTTTTAAATCTTTCAAAGAACTGAAGAACTTCAATTAAATGTAACGGATATGGATTACAAGTTCTTAAACAAAACCCAAATGTAATAATAAAATGAATAACTTTAATTAATTTAAAATTATAATCACTTTTAATAATGGCCAACGATTTTTTTTTCAATGACATTAGAACTATGAGAATCATCAAATATCATCATTTTTTTAAGATAATGACATACACGGTTTTAAAATATCAGGCTATATATTACCACAAAGGTGCCATCTATTGTCTAAGCGTTGCACTTTTATGGTAATATCTTGCAAGATGGTTTACTTGGAAAGTTAAATACTCCATAGTAAAATCCGTTTCTCTGTCTCCAACTGCGCTACGCTGATGAGATCCAAAATAGATCGAAACCGGTCCGTGGCTGTTGTTGACGGAAAGATAATTATATTTTTTTAATAACTTTAATATGTAATCATAAGCATGTCTTATATTATATAACTGTACAAATATAAAACTTTAATCGACGAGGATGGGATTCGAACCCACGCGGGCAGAGCCCATTGGATTAGCAGTCCAACGCCTTAACCACTCGGCCACCTCGTCTGTTGATTGTAGATTCTGATAACACAGGAAAAATTTGATTATATTAATAATGGAACTAAGAATAATTCTCCTCAATCCGATATTTGATTACATTTATGTGTATTAAACAACAGTTATATCAATAATTTTTAAAATTTTCTATCGATTAACTAAATAAATTAATATTATAAATAAATTAACAACTAATTATGACACATAAAAAAGTTTTAAAAACTTGCTCAGTTCAGTTAATCTGGTAATTTTATTAACCCTACTTTCTGCTACTCTTTAAACGATCTGTAGCTTAAAAATATGCAAATACAGACTCTACTGATTTAACAAAGTCTCTTAAATCATACCTTGAAGCTTCAGCCTTACACATTCGTTAATGTAGGCTCTGTACTGCTCTATAAAATTACATTTAATAATGTCGCTAATTCGTCTTTGGTAAAGAGATAAAATTGGGTCAGACTGTTACTCATTCATATAGAGCTCAGAGCAACCAAGCTTATATGGCAAACAAATGCCTAAATAAACAATAGGATTAGGTACGTACTTGTACCTTATTATTAGTCCTAGAAACTGATTTTTAGAAAAGATGGTCTTATAAAAATTAACACCACCAATTGACTCTGCCAGCGTCACAAATGATGATCTCTGTATTTATGTATGTACAAATAGCCAGCTATATATAGCAAGATCATCGAGATACGGGTTCGTATCAAGAAAGGTTCTAACAGAAGATTTTTTTTTATAAAAGGAAAGAAAATCTTGCACGGACACCTTTATAGAAGGGTAGTATCAGATTCTTACCGACTAAAACCATTCCTTCATGATCACAGTTGTTGGAACTAGTCCAGGACCAAAAGATCTTTTCTAATCGGGACTCGAGCGACGGATCGCTAAGATTTGGGGGGATAACTGAAGATGCAATACCATGTAATATACATAGAGCAAGAGTTATACTAATTAGAGATATATATCTTTTTTCCGTCTTCGAAAGAAGAAGAAAAGGTCTGGATAAAAAGTAGCAAACAGCCTCCCATATTCTAGAAAAATTCTTTAGAAAAGCATCAAAAATAGCATATTCTAGACAAGCGAAACAATAAGTAATATAATGGGGTGCCTAAATTCACATTAGTAGGGTACGATCAATTGTCGTATCTCGAAAATTTATTCCATAGAGTTATTTATTATTTTCTCAAAAACTTTACTTAAGAAAAAGATCAAATTTTATAATAATTGGAATCAAGCACAGTTTTTTATCAAGTCATTACTGATACTAAGTACTTCTTCAAATTCCATTGCTAATGGGTTTTTAAAATTACGAGTCGAAAATTTGAATTTGTAGGGAACTCTAGTGGAACATCTAGGTCGCGTTTTTACGTAAGAATTTGAATAGGACTTTAAACTAATACCATGTACTATAAAAATCCTTTACTGATTTTTCTGCCACCTCACCAGGCCCTGTAATTATGTCAATAGTAATTGTAGATAACTTTTCTCATTTTCTCTAAATTTCTAAGACCTGAAAAATCAATTTTAATTAAATTGTAGTCATTCCATGAGTCGTTTTTGCTACTTTTTTAAAAGTGTAAGTTTTTTTCTACAAGCATTAAGTTTACTCTAATTAAGGAAAGTAGAGCCAGAAGTACTGGACATAGACTGTTCTGCTCACTGAGTAATCCTGAAATTATATAAAGTAGAACGGAAACAATATCTTTGAAGTTTTTGTTCCGATACTTGTGTGTTCCTGAAAATATTAGCTGAAGATATATGATATCAACAGTGTACGGGAGTCATTATGGATCAAGTTCAAGTTCAGATTTCTCAGGATTAGATATAGCAAAGGTATTTGCTGGACTTCCAGTGTCTTTCTGGGAGCTAAACTTTGCATACAGTTAAGTTAATAGTTATGTTATGTTATGTTAGCCAAGACTTGAAGATTAGTTCTTCTTCTAATAATTTTCCTTCATGTAAAAATACTGATTTCTTAACTAGCATCGAAACGTATAACATTCTATTCAAGGAAAATTTTTGGAGATGTATACAGATTTTAATATTTTAAAATGCGACATTCAACCAACCAAGTTGAAATTCACAATTTTGTCGAATTAAAAGTATATATTATAATAAAAACAAAGACTTTTTTCATACAAGGAAAGGAAATCCATCATGGAGACCCTTGTAATAGGGCAGTGTCTGGCTGACTCTTACCGATTAAAACATCTTCTCCTTGGAACTATTTTTGAGGGACTCGTTCAATGACGTCAGGTGTTTCAGCGAAATATCGCAAGATGAATTATTCTTATGAAAACCGGTCGTCCTGCTTTTCTCGAACGGGAGCAGCATCATCGAGCAGTTCACTGTAGCGCATTGAGATTTCAGGTCTAATTATTTGCCAATTCGAACATTTTCGGGTCTTCGGTGTTTTTTATCGATATCGTATTTAGGTAAATTGAACCCAGAGGGGGATCATCATCGAGCTTATCGTAAAAGGTTATTGCAGTCATTTTGATAAACTCAATCACATTCGGCATGGATATCTGGTATAGCGAAGTATTTAAAACGCGTCATAAAACTCCTTTACGACTTCCCACTTTTCTCGCTATCCAAAATGTGGTTGACCAAGTTATTTTCTGACGGTGCTTCCCCCAGCACCACTCCCAGTCTCCTTCTCTTTTCTGCCCATCTGGGGTAGTACGTCAGCGTGTGGTTCGGATCGTCTGCCGTTGTCTTGCAATATTGACAGTTACTACTCTCCGCCTTCTTGATCTTGTACAGGTACCTTCCGAAGCACCCGTGCCCGGTCAGCATTTGGGTCAGAAAATTATTTGTCTACCCGTGCTTTCTCTCCACCCAAGGCCTCATCTGGGGTATCAGACTCCTTGTCCACGCCCCTTTTACTCCAGCGCGGTCTCCCTGGCTCCATGTTGGGCAGTAGTCGGGCCTCGGTTCTCGTCGCCGCCTCAGCTGCCATGGCCGCCTGTGCACTGCATCTCGGGTTTACCTCGAGCATTACTCCTAAGTATTTGATGGACTTAACCCCTTAATAAGGACTTTTGCTATTCCACTGTACTGTTCGGTCTGTGAAGACGATTTAATTGCCTTTGATCCCAAAGTGACTTGGAACCCAAAGTAATTTAACTCGGTTATTCTTGGCCAACTGCTTTAGGGATAGTTTGCACTCCTCGACAGATTTAGACTTGCATGTAAGTGATTTTACTGCCTTTAATGCAAACTGGCTGTCCGAGCATATGCATATCCTCCTTTTGTTGTAGCCCTTTTCTAAAAATACGTGAGCGCATATGTTCAAGGCCTCGATTTCTGCCTGAAATAGATGGGAATCAGCCCAAAGCCCTCAATTAGCAGAATCGAGGGCCATCGATGCTAAATCCGGCTCAATTATCAGTTTTAGATCCGTCAATGAACCAAACTATTGAGTAGCATTGTAACTACCTGACTTTTGCTTCAACATCATGGCGGCCATGGATGGCTATATCAATTGTTGACTAGCGGTCGTAGTTAGTTATCATTTGGTCTTTGGCATATATATCGCTCTTTCGCACACAGTATTGAGGATATTAAGGTGTCCGTTAAAGTGTCCATATTTTGGAGTATCTGTCTAGATTATTCTTAACACACCTTTTTATATGCAGGTGCAGTGGTGTGATGTTTAGCAAGGCCTCTATTTTTTCAGTATGTTACGTGCTTATAGCCTCTGTAATACCCAGACATACCAGCTGTTGAACTTTTTTTTCTTTAGAAAAGCATCAAAAATAGCATATTCTAGACAAGCGAAACAATAAGTAATATAATGGGGTGCCTAAATTCACATTAGTAGGGTACGATCAATTGTCGTATCTCGAAAATTTATTCCATAGAGTTATTTATTATTTTCTCAAAAACTTTACTTAAGAAAAAGATCAAATTTTATAATAATTGGAATCAAGCACAGTTTTTTATCAAGTCATTACTGATACTAAGTACTTAAGTAAATTTCTAAGACCTGAAAAATCAATTTTAATTAAATTGTAGTCATTCCACGAGTCGTTTTTGCTACTTTTTTAAAAGTGTAAGTTTTTTTCTACAAGCATTAAGTTTACTCTAATTAAGGAAAGTAGAGCCAGAAGTACTGTATTTTTTCAGTATGTTACGTGCTTATAGCCTCTGTAATACCCAGACATACCAGCTGTTGAACCTTCCTGAACTTTAGTTGACTTGTGACGTCCGTTTTCTTGGCCCACCACCAGACCATGAAACCATAGGTGATTATCACCGCTATGAAAAGACATCTTGGGGTGTAAACGCCAACTTCTGCCAAATAGTCTGCGGCAGGACCATATTGCCCTTACTGCTTTGGCGGTGGTATTGCCTACATGGGTTTTCCAGTTAAGCCTCTGATCAAAAGTAAGGCTGAGATATTTAACTGTTTTGGATAACCCAATGAGTGTTCTATCCATTGTTCGTGCCTAAAGGCTTAACTTTCTGCGGCTTGTAAATGGAACATTTACAGTCTTATTGCGGTTGATGGTGAGCTCCGTCTGTAGGCACCATGTACTTACTTTTCGAAGGGCTGTCTGCATGCAGACATCGTGTCGTCATGCTTTCCCCTTATTATGGTACCGATGTCGTCAGCATAGCCTGGCATGTCAAAAACGTCATTTGTAAACACTGGCATTAGTTCGTCGACAACTAGTGACCATAGCAAAGGCAATAGGAGCCAGCCTTCTGGGCACCCCTTTACTGCAAACACAGTTGCCGACTCATCATCCATGTGGATGAGGAGGTATCGATTCCTCTTGCCCTAGTGGCCGTATCTATGTATTCGTTGGAGGTGTCAAATGCACCTTCAATGTCCAAGAATGCACATAGAGCAACTTATTTGTTTGCGATGCTCGTCTCTATTACACCTGTTAGTGTGTGAAGGACATTTGTAGTTGATTTGCCTGCTTGATAAGCACGGAGGAAAGCACTGGAGCGCTATTTATCTAATATATCTGTCAATGATAAATGATATTCTCTTATATTTAATTAATTGCTCACTTAACCCGTGGTGAAACATATTTGAAAACTCTTGATTAGAAACAAACAAAAACCAAGTGTTTTTATTTCTAATCAATGATATTCTCTATCAATTTTAGGAGAAAGGAGGTGAGGCTTATGTGGTGATATGACTTCGGCTCATCAGTTTGACTTTTGTCAGCCTTTGGTATAAACACAGCACCACTTCCCTCCATGACTTGGGAATATACCCAAGAGAGTGAGGTAGAGACGCGGTAGAAAATCCATTCCTTTTTTTACAGGTGGACTAGAAAGATACTATCTGCCCATGTTATTGTGTTTGGAGTGAATATTCTTTTTGCAACTTAATTGCTTTCTCTGGTATGGCGTACTTCTACCTCAAAGCCGACGGCAGATGGGTCTTCACTGTAAATTTCGTGGGACCCAGGAAAGTGGGCTTCTAAGAGTATTCGTAAACTTGTTTCTAGGGTTCCAGGGTATTCGCCGTTGGACTTTTTTAATAGTCCAATACCATTCGTGTGATCCCTAACAAGGACTTTTTTGAGGAGCGGTGCGGGAGATAGATCATCTATCAAACGGTATAGCTTTAAAAGTGACGCTTTTGCCTCGTCATTGACATGGGAATTTGTTCTCGATTATTTTAGATGTTAAACGAAAATTATTACGAGGTATTTGACCTCGCCTTGAATAGGGATTGCATACTCTCCGAAAGAAAATTCTCGAATACCGTCTACTCTTGGTTTAACCTTGCTGAAGTAAATTACTTTTGTTAGCATAAATAATCGCTAGATGCCACTTATCAGCCCATTCTTCAAAGCAGCTTAGATCCTTTGGAGAGTTTTCTCTCCAAACAGTAGTATCATCAGCATATTATGCGCTAATTACGAAAGCCAGATTCGGAATTTCCCTGGTATAGAAATTATACAAGGCTAACATCGAACGATGGATTGAGAACGTAGTGTACACCTTGGTACAAAATTTCCTGTTACGAAGAAAATCGTACAGGGTTTGGATTAAGTATTCAAGGTACTCAAGCCCTATCATTATAGATTAGGCCATCGTGCCAAACTCTGTCGAACGCCTTTTAGACGTCTAGGAAAACTGCGGCAAGGTTTGGACAAAGACAATAATATCATCAATTAAATATTAATATATTAATATCACAAAGACTGAATAGGGAGTTTAAAATGACACTTCCAGGTATTGAAAACTGAAAGCAGGATTCATTTGCATATTATTGGAATCGTAGTTATTGACCTTATTTACCAACAAACTAGCTTGTATTATTCTTTACTTCTTAACTCAGAAAGTGTTTGTTGCCTTTTGATGGTTCGTATCCTCTTTTATCGGAGGAAAGCTTTAATTTTGTGCTAGAATCCGATAAATTGACCAGTGCAATTCTTTTTCTTTCCATTTCAGATAAACAATTTAAACTTCCAACGACAAAGATCCAGAATGGTCTGGAATTTACTTGACAATGTATTTAGTGTCATCAACCAACTGTCTAAAATTTAATTGGTTTCTCTACTAGTGTTGCTATTAGTTTTAAGTGTAGATTGTTTAGGCGTGACGTGCATTAGATAGACTTTAGAGAGGTTATTTCTTTTTAGTTTCAACACTTTTTATTGTACAAAGTTCTTGGGCTGGCTTTCTTTTTATATATCAATGAAGGGCAATATTAGCATCTAGCAAAATGGCTTCCCCTTAATTTTCACATATGTATAACTGCACTAAGTACCTGCATGGACTGGTTTTATAAATATTCATACCCTTGAAGTTTCTCCCCTTGAAGATGTGTGTCCTAAGTTCTGATATATACCATCACAACATTTTATCGGACTTCAACACAATATTTTTTTTTTAGAAAAATAATCAACACGATGGATGATGTCTTCATAATTTAGCTTTTATTCTAAAAATTTTGATTATGTTTATTTAAACATATATATTAACTAATTTAGCGATCTTCTCTATAAAATAATAAAATTAATGATATCGTGTCTATTTCTCTATTTCTACATAATATACCTGTTGTTTCTAAACTAAAAACAATTTTAAAAACGTGTAATAATATTTGCAAATATTAAATTTAAAATAATATATAAGGAAAGTTAAACAGAAATGGTTGCATATATGTTTATTTATATTAAAAATTATATAATCCTATGTTTAATTCATATAATATAAAATAAATCGATTAATCTAATCGAGTCAACATAAACATTGCTAGTATTAAATTTTATTACACCAATAAACTACGTATAAACATTGTGTCTATTACATATCTCAGCCAAATAAATATAATTTATTTATAATCGACGCAACATTGTAGTCTCTGAAACGTTTACATGGATATGAGCATTATTTACAGTGAAGGGTGATTTGTGGAAGACAATGAATCTGACCTAGATAGCTCTTTGCCTTTCAATGTTATTTCCACCTGACCAAATAAATAATGCATCGACTGCCTACGTTAATTTCTTATGTAGTCGTACGGAAAAGGTATCTTCTTTATTGGTCCATCCATTATCCAACTCTTTACTATCTTGTTAAGCGTTTTTAAGGTAAACCACTTTTCAGTTTGTACACCACTTTACTCGGCTTCTTCTGGGTATACATCCTGGGGCTTGTGTGTGTGTTCCAAGTAAGCGTGTTTACCTCGTTCCGTGTTTAACCATAATCCGATTATTATTGGCCTCCGCAGGATCTGCAAAAGGTGATTTTATTCATTCAAATTATATGTAAGATTGCTGAAAAATTATCTTATTGCAAATAATTGCTTTTATTTAATTAAGAAACTAGTTCTTAGATTTTATATATACTAAAAAGACAAAGTAAATATTTAAATAAGCACACACAAAAACACAAGTGTACTATAAAAAAATTAATTTAAAATTTGAACAATATACGTGCTAACTTAATCTACTACAAATACTTGATTGTAAATTGTAGAGGCCTACACTTCATGATACAGTGTTAAATAATTTCAATAAAATTATTACTTTTTAAGTATCACAGAACAATATTTTTTTTGTGATATTGACAAATTAACAATTTTATTGAAATTATCTAATACAGCCGATATTTTATATTTAACTATTTTATGCTAAATAACTGATAAAATAATGTTTTACTAATTAATTTTCTTATAAATTGAATATAAAATAGTACTTAATTGAGTAAAAATTGATTTAAATTAAATCTATCTACGCCATATTGTATTCAAATAAGGAGTATACATTTTTATTTAAAAGTGTAGTATAATGAATAACTATAATTCACCGTTGGAAATATATTTAATATTATATATATATATATATATATATATATATATATATATATATATATAAACACCTTTATTCACAGTAAAAAAAATTACAGTATTAAATTTATATGTTACATTGAGATTATTGCTGGTAGCGGCTGTGAAAGGGCTATCGACAACAGTCTTTCGGCCCTTTGTATATATATTTGCAATGGTGTTATTATGGAATGAATTATGGTTGTTATGTATTTACATGAATGAATTTATGAATTCGTGAAGAGTGATATGGGGATGTTTGAATTTGGGGGGAACGGTAGGATTTCGAGGAAAGCAGAATTTATTAATTAGTGTTGAGTTAGAAACCTTTGAAGCAAACTTACCTATGATGGATAGCATTCGCTCCTCGAAGGGTATTATTTTGGTTTCTTCATATAGAAGAGAGTTGGAGGGGTTATGGAGAGGATTGTTAGGATGGCGGATTTTAGTAAGGACACTTAACGCAGAATGCTCTGCAACATTAATATTACTAATGGTTTTGGGACTAGATTGTTGGTATAGGATGCAGCCATAGTCAATGAGGGGACGGCAAATTGTTTTATAAATAATTGTTGCAGTTTTAATTGATATGCCCTTGTTTTTGTAAGTCAATGCTCTAAAATGTTTGGCTCTAGTAATCATTTTGCTTTTTATAGTTTTGGAATGATGTTTGAATGATAGTTTGTTGTCAAACCAAATACCTAAATATTTACATTGCTGGGATGGGGCTATGTGTAAGTTATTAATTATCAATGTAGGTGATGAACGTGAAGGTTTATGGTAAGGAATGAGGAGCTGGGATTTATTGGAATTAATTTTGATCCGCCATTTTGCGAACCAGTGTTGCAAAGTATCTATTAGCTGTTGTAGAGTTGTCATTGCTGTTTTAAGCGTTTCACTATGTGTGATTAGCGCAGTGTCATCTGCGAACAATAAGGCATACGCTGAATTAAATTACGTGGGATTGGAATTATATATATCAGAGCAGTAAAGATTGTAAAGCAATGGGGATGGAGGTGGCCCTTGAGGGACACCCTGCTCTGGGATGAAGGGATATGAGTATGATTGGTGAATTCGGACATTAAGGGATCTATTGAATAAAAATTGATCGATAATGTTTATAAGGTGGGAAGGAATGTTAAAGAGCGAGCTTTTATACAACACACCACGATGCCAAACCGAGTCAAACGCTTTCTCGATGTCCAAAAATGCAATAGCGGACTTTTTTCCCTCGAGGTGAGTTTTTTGGCAATTGGAAGTTAGGATTGTCAAGGGTAAAGTTGTAGATCTTTGTGTAAGGAATCCAAATTGATAATCAGGAATGAGAGGGATGACAATAGATAAGAGTTTTTGTTTTATAAGGGATTCAAATAATTTTCCAATTACCGGGAGGAGGGTGATAGGAAGATAGCTAGCTGGGTGAGATGGATTGTTGTCGGGTTTGGGTATGCAAATTATGATACCCTGTTTCCACTCAAATGGGAAAAATTGATGTTCATAACAGTAGTTAAAAATTTTTATAATGTATTTATGTATATCATAGGGAAGATTTTTAAGGATTTGTCTGGATATCTTGTCATATCCTGGAGCCGTATTTTTTCCTGAATACAAAATGGTAAAATAATCATCTTCTTCTATTCGATCATTTAAGGGTGGAGATGTATGTACTTTAGTGCGCCTCGTGTACCAGTCATTAACTCGTCTATAGAAGTTATTGTCAAAGTTGGGGTCAAACGTTTCTTTATAAGTATTTTCAAAATGAGTTGCAAACACGTTAGCTATACTATTGTTATCAGTCAATGTCTTATCGGTTGAAGGGTCCGTAATTTTGGAAATGAAGTCTGATTTTTTGTATTTGGACAACTTATTTACTTCATTCCAGAAGTTTTTTCCCTTCGTATTGTTAATGTTTTGGCAAGCATTTAGCCATTTGTCCTTCTTATACTCAGAAATCATGTCATGAATGTCTTTGTTTAACCTATTGAATTGTCGTTTAAGGTTTGGGTCGTTGTCAAGTCTTATATCACGGAATAACTGTCTTTTAAATTTAAGGAGGTGTAAAATAAATTTTGGTAGTGGATATTTATAATATTGTTTGCTATATTTAGGTGTATGTTTATCTAATGAGTTTTCGAGGGTTGAAAGAAATTAGGATATTTTGGTAGAAATGATATGTGGATGAAGATTGATGAAGTTCGTTATATCGGATGTTACGTTATCGATGTTGCAATCTTTGTAGTTAGCTATTAAGTCAGGGGGTGATGGAAGTGGTACAACTTGGAGATTTAAATCAAATTGGAAGAAAATGTGATCTGAGCAGATATCGGGAATCAATCTTACCGGGCTTAATAAATGTCGGATGTTAAGGGTACACAGAAGAATATCAGGTGTAGAGGATTGATGCTCGCTCATAATAAATGTAGGGGGTGTTGGAATACGGACAAAATTTGACTGCGAGAGGAATGCATTCAGGTGTTTGAGTTTAGTTTTATTTATATTAAAGTCGCCAACTATAATCACGTGATCATATAAAGAAGCTTTTACGAATTTTTCGTACATTTGGATGTATATATACAAGAAACACATGAATATTACAGGTGGAGAGAGAAATAGTGAAATGGAGGCATTCATTTAGGGGGTTATTGATTCGAGGGGATTAGATTTACGTAGGGATAGTGAAGGATGGGCTGCTACTAAAGAACCTTCACGGTAATTTTGGTTCACAATAGATGACGGAATTTGAAGAGTATTCCAATTTTTGAATTCAAATGGATGATTTAATTTAGTTTCTACTAATAGGTTGACTGCAACCTGATTATTGACAAGGTAGTGGGATAATAGATGGTATTTTTTTGGAAGGGAATTAATGTTGCCGTATAAAAAGCGAATACTATCCATTGGTAACAACTTGCGAGTGAGCGATATGTACTCCTTCTTTAGGAGCGACAGGTGGTATAGTGTCAGGGAATTTCATGTCAAACAGAACAACAAACATACGGTTACCAGAAAATGAGACGTGAGTTTCGATTTGGTATGAATCTATGAATCTGTTGCGAAGTTTTTTAATGAGCGGTTGTCTATCGACGGATTTAGGCGAATTGATTTTGGTGATTAATGTATCAATGATATGATCATGAAGCGTAATGGGGGCATGTACTCGTGAATTTTTTGTTAAGTTTTTATCAATTTCATCGGACTTCTTGTTAGCGGATTGGATGCGAATGTTGGGAATACCTTCGATGGGTTTCATGGGCCTCTCCTTACATTTGACGGACCAAGCTCCATGTCCTTCTTCTGCACATGCGGAACAGACTATTGGCCGGGATGTTGTACATGTTGATGTATGATGGGATCCGGAACACTTTCCGCATTGCAGACTAGCAGAGCAGTCTTTTGTCTTGAGGTCGTACTTATTGCAGCGTCTACAAGGAACAGGTAGTGGTTTGGGTGGATTGCTTTCGGCAACAGGGTAGACTTTGCACATAAATTTGAAATTTTTAATATTATATTATATATTAGATATTTATATTGTATAACGCCTATCAGCCACAACAATTAACGAAAATTACCTTTAACATATCACTCAATAAGTCCCCGGTCTAACACATATATGGCAATACTGTTAACAGACCCAAGTGATTTTCGGATAGTAGTAAACTTCAAACAGTACATACCACAACTTCAGGGCATTCTGACCCTTAATGTAGAGAGTATAGTTTTATTAATCACAGTTTTGCAATTTTTAAGACAATGGATAGAAAGGAATACCATGTGTTGATTAATCACTATTTTTGATGGGGAAAAATACTGTTGAAGCGAAACAGCGGCTTGATAAGCATTATAGGGACTCTGCATCAGAGAAATCAACTATTATTGAATGGTATGCTGAATTTAAATCACCGATAATGCTAAACGCTCCGGTCGCCCAAAATCGGCAGTTGTTCCGGAAAATATGTAAAAAATGTCTACAAAAAAATAGTTTTAAAAATCATAAAATGAAGTTGCCTGAGATAGCTCTAAGTCCTTGAAGATTTTAGAAGGTAGTGTCTTTACAATTTTACATGAATATTTGAGCATGTACAAGTTGCTTTCGAAGATTCAAAGCCCTGTTTGGAGCTGTTGAAGCGAAATAAAAAGGAATTACTATATCGGTATGTGACAATGAATGAAACGTGGATGCACCATTATATGCCTGAATCAAAAAGATCGTCCGCTGAGTGGACAGCAGTCGGTGAAAGTCGTCCAAAGCGATCCAAAAGTCGTCTGACAAGATTTTGGCATCCGTAGTTTGGAAAGCGCATGGATTTTTGTTTATCGATTATCTTGAGAAAGGCAAAAAAATCAATAGTGAATATTACATGACAACATTGGATCGAATATATACAGAAATCAAGAAAAAAAGGGCCCCACATGCTAAAGAGAAAAGTGCTGTTTCACCAGGACAATCCCTTGTGCCTCAAGTCAATGAAAACAATGCTTAAATTGTATGAATTACGCGTAGAATTGTATTCTCACCCACCGTACTCTTTAGATTTGACTACTGGCTCTCTACAGACATGAAGACGATGCTCTAGGGAAAGAAATTTGCCTCAAATGAAAAAGTGATTGCCGAATCTGAGGCTTACTTTAAGACAAATCGTTTTTAATAAGGACCATTGAAAAGTTAAAAGAGCAAAAGAAAACACTTTTACTTTTTTATACCACTTTAAGTTTTATTTTCAGTGACTAGTTTCGACTACACGGTAATCATTATCAAACTTAATTAGACCAGAGACTTATTGAGTGATGTGTTACAATTATAAATCATATGTTTTAAATATTGTATTTACGTCTCTTGTACTAATGATACTGGTAGTTATCAGTATCACTTTCTTTCAAAATAACGATTTATTTCCACACAAATTTTTGTGTTATTCTGATAGCTAACTAATTTTTAAAAATTGCAATAAATCTTGGAAAATAAAAAGAAGATCGATTTAATCATCGAAACCTTTACCCACAATAATTTATTCCTGACTTTATTAGGACAAATAAATGTTTTTACTACATCAATAAATCTATAGAAATTATACAGAAAGTTGTATAATGAATTGTTTGATTTAGTTAACAATTCTTTTCATATAATATTTTTCATTTTAAACGGAATAATTGGTTAATACTTTTTCTCCAAGTAGAAGAATCAAGATTGTCTTTATACTCTTATGCATTTCTCTATTCACCTTTATGTCAAGTGTGTCAATAGAGAAAATATATTTATGGAATGTTACAAAAATATACTAAGGGCATAATAATTATTAATTTTTAATCGGAAATTAAAACTCTCTTTTATTGTAATAATTATCCTGCCACTTCCATAAAATGCCCAGGTATTATTATTTTCAAAAACAAAAACTAAATTTCTTAAAGCGCGCAGCTTCCAATAAAACAAAAATTATAATTAAGGCAAAAATATTTAGATAAAAACAAAATTTATTTTTAGATTTTCTGAGTCATATTAATGATATTTTTCTTTTTTACAGAATTAAACCCTAATGTTTCTATTTGTAATTTTGGAAAAGAGAATAAGAGTCCATTGTTAAAATATGGGAATTACAATATATCATATCTAACGTTTATAAATGTAATAAAAATAATCGTTTATTAACAGGTAACTCCTTTTTATCATAATATATTGGTTAAAGTAACAGTTAAATAGAAATAAATAAATATATAATACCGTAAAATTATAACGTACGTGTGTAGAAGTATATAACTCTCAACGTTAAGGAGCACGTTTATGTTAGTTAAGTATTACCATAGCTTTCTGTTTGGCTAGAAGCACCAGTTGCAGATGAACTTACTGGCTGGATCCTAAGTTCTACATTTAAAAGGAATCTCAAAATAGCTCTATTAAAAGGTCACAAACCATGACATATGTCATCAGCATTAGAAGGTGATAGCAAGGCAAGACATGTTTCCTTTTTAGAACGTTGGGAGTGTGTTTTGCGTTGCATGGTTGGTTCTCAACAGCAAAAAGCCATATGCTGTTAGTATCTTGATTCATGCGGATCTTATCAAATCTGAAGAAGATTGTAGTTCTATGATCACAAGTAAAGTATTCCAGTTTTTGCTTCTGAACAAACAGATACAAATTTGGCACTTTATTCTTTATTACTTAGATACAGTGGAGAGCAAAAGTTTAGACCTGGCTGAATATTCGACATTTAAGCTGAAGCTTAAGCACACTAGGAAAAGATTATAGTACTGGAGAAATAAGTCAGGGACCGATAGGATTTCTGCAGCACGAATTTGAAAGGGTATATCAAATAAAGAGGAAAGCTGGACATTTTATCCAATAAGATTAGTCTTAAATATAACTAATAATCAAGCATGGGACCGTCAATTTGAGAAGATGATGCTCCTAAGCATAAGGTACATGGTTATAGAAACAAATTATAGGGTATCTAATCTTCAAGTGGCTTTACTAGGACTTTTTACTGAACTTCTCTACAAGTTTCCAAATGTGGTCGCCGGTATACTAACTAGAGACTCCGTTAGATAAGCTTTGCGCGGCGGTATCACATCATAAGATACCTCAGGCAGCATATTGATCCTCAAGTACTGAAAGGCGTAGCCAAACTGCCGCTCCCTCTCACCGTGGTCGATCTAATTAAACTTTGGGAACTTCAACATATTAAATGATTACGCTCAAACAAATGGCCACCACGACGAGTCACGATGACGTGAAAAAAAATCTAAAAACGATATTCCAAGGTGAAATAGTACTGATGCCTTATATCTATCATGCTGACACAAACAGCTATAATAATCTCTCTGCAAAAATGGACTAAGTAACTGAACAAAAGTAAATAAAAACAGTATTAATGAAGTCTATTCATAAGTTTGAGTGGAAGATCATTTGAAGAAGGGAACTCCACTCGTTCCGTTTTCGGCTAAAATGTTAAGTATTTTTTCATTTTTTTAAATATACTTTTTGTGATATTTTAATAGAAAGTGCAAAGATGTAAAATAAAATAAATAAATAAATAAATCAAGTCCTGTTAGTTGAAAGATTTAATATATTTGTACCTTTCTTAAAATCAACCCTAAAAAAATATAAATTGAGTTAGTACAAACAATAAATTAAGTAAATGAAACAATGCAAAAATATTAAGTTAAGTAAAAATATAAAAAATTATCTATTAACAAAAATAATACTCTTTTTAAATTGCACAAAGGATATACTCGATTGACATTATTAAATCCTTTAAATATATTTTTTTTCTTTAAACTACTTATCAACAAAATAAAACATAGTTTTATTCACATAGTGGTTTAAATGCATTACAGATGCCAATCTTCAATACTACGTCCTCTCTATCTCGCTAACAATTCTTTAACTATCATACAAACTGAACGCCAATTCCAAACTGCACACCTGGCTGGACACGATCATCTTGCTCAAACTTCAGAGGGAAACAATAATTTATTTCTACTCTTGTCATCTGTCCCAATCTCAAAGCGATACCAGATGAGACCCTACATGTATTCTTTAATTCTTCCACAAATTCTTAATCTGATTTTGTGTCAATTACATTTCCTGCATTGACAAAGAAATGTGTTCTAAATAAATCACCAAATCCACCTTTGCCAGGCCTGAAAGGTAGGGGTGTATAAAGGTGAAGTCAACCAGAAAAGTAACACAGTGACCCCAGAGCGTCACCATCTGATTGTGGACCAACCACTCTAGTCTTAAATCCTTTTAAAGACAGTGGACCACCAAGGTAATACATATCAGAAATATTAATCTGCTTGTCATCACTAACTGGTTGCATAACTCCACCAGATAAAGTACCTTGCAAAACAAAATCTTCCACTAAAGAATAATTAGCCTGATATACCAACGTTTCCACCAATTCCAACTCATTATTGAGCTGTGATAAAAATCCAGTGGATAAAAAATTGATTCATCCCTCAAATCCACTGAGAATATGCGTCGAACTGCAAATTTCAAAGTTGTGTCTGAGTTCTCCCTTACATCAAACGACGAATTCCTACTTAAAACATATACAGGGTGAGTTTTTTTCGATGTTCTCTATGGGGATCTCGGAAACTATAAGAGATAGAGAAACGGTTAAATGGGGAAAGAAGTGTAGATTTATGAGACGAAAAAAAAATCCACTTTCAAAGTTTTTAAAAAAGTCAAGGGTATCTAGATATTTTGAAAAAAGTAAAAAGTGTCAATTTTTTCAAATCAATATATCTCGGTTATTATAACAGATAGAAAAAAACTGTAAAGGACAAAGTTTTAGATTTTATGTAGATTAATAAAAAATAATCAGAAATTTTTTATCGCCATTATTTTTCGAGATATGATGCAAACATACTTTTTTTTAAATGGAAACCATAGTTGGCTATGGCCTCATTCAAAAGGTAATTTTTTTCTATTTAATCCAATATGACACACGACATGGTTATTTATAAAAATAAGCGAGTTATAGTTATTTTTAATTTTATTATAAATAAAAAACGGGTAGCCATGAAAAAGGTAAAAGTAAAACAATTGCAGTTATTTATAATAGTAGCAATATTGTAATTATTAGTTTTACAAAGTTAAATAATAATGAAAAACCAGCATAAGAATAATAATTTTGTAATTATCAAATGGCCTTCTGTATGTGGTATAAACCCATTTGTCAAGAGGATAATACGTTTCTTACAAAAATATTATGAACAGATGAATCGCGATTCACTAATTGTGGTATTTTAATCGCCACATTGAACGTAGATGAACTTAAAAGAATCCACGAGAAGTTTCACAGCGAAAACTACACATTAAATTTGGGTTTAATCAATGTTGTGTTTGGATTAATAATTTTCGGTCCATATATTTTTGAAAGCTCACTAAGTGAATATGATTACTTTCATTTTCTTCAGAAAACATTTGAAGATACGCTCGATTGTTTAAATTTATCATTACAAGCAAGATTAAAATGGTTCCAATATGACGGTGTTCCACCTAATAACATGTTGGCTTTACAAATTATTTCAATGATGCTTTTCCTAACTGATAAATGGGAAGAAATAAACCAATCCCAGGGCCACCTAGATCTCCCGATCTGCGCGTTTTAGAATTTTTTCTGTGGGGTTATGTAAAAAACAAAGTATATGAAAAATCATATCAATCTGTGGAGAATCATAAACTAGTTGTTATTGAAACATTTAATTCAATTTGCATGAGAATAGTCAAAAAGCCATAAATTCAATTTTAAAAAGATATAATTTATGTCATAATAGTATTAATAGTGGACTCTTTGACCATATTTTTTTATAATTAAAATTTCTCTCCCATTGATATATTGATAATTACAGAATTACTTTATGCAGTTGTTTAATTTTTGTTTATCTCTGTAAAACTAATAATTACAATATTGCTAATATTATAAACAACTGCAATTGTTTTACTTTCACCTTTTTCATGGCTACCCATTTTTTTATTTATAATAAAATTTAAAATGACTATAACTCACTCATTTTTAGAAATAACTATGTCATATGCCATATTGGATTAAAGAGAAAAAAATTACCTTTTGAATGAGGTCACAGCTAACTATGGTTTCCATTTAAAAAAATGTAAGTTTGCGTCATATTTCGGAAAATAATGACGATAAAAATTTTCTGATTATTTTTTATTAATCTGCATAAAATTATCTAAAACTTTGTCCTTTACAGTTTTTTTCTATCTGTTATAATAACCGAGATATATTGATTTGAATAAATTGACACTTTTTACTTTTTTCAAAATATCTAGTTACCCTTGACTTTTTTGAAAACTTTGAAAGTGGAATTTTATTCGTCTCGTAAATCTACACTTCTTTCCTTATTTAACCGTTTCTCTATCTCTTATAGTTTCCGAGATCCCCATAGAGAACATGGAAAAAAACTCACCCTGTAGATCCCTAATGTAGGCATCATATTGAAAATTATGTTTAAAAAGGGAAAATGTTTTGAAACCAAAGTCAAATATAATACCCTTATCTAGTTACTTGTAACCTGATGAAGGCCATTCGCCAGTATGCTGATACAGACTGGTGGTGAAGACTGGATTTAATGGGCTTCTCCTCGCACCATAACTATATTCTGTTTGAATTCTTTCTCCTCTACCAAATACATTTGGAGCTTTCAATCCAACTACAAGTGACTCTTCATTGTTATAATAATAATAATAATAATAATTTATTGATGCCACCAACATTAAATATGTTTTACATAAGTCATTTTTTAACTAAATTGTAAAATGATATTAACCAGCAATTAAATAATATTTAAAATAGGTATATAACAAACTTAAGAGGACAATCTTGGTAAAAAGACATAAATTATACATTAAAACGTTTTAAAAACAAGAAAACAACACATAAAATTTAAAATCTATGGTCCAAGAATTCATCAATTGAATAAAAACATCCTGTACAAGTAATTGTTTTATTTCCTTCTTAAAATGAGGCAAAGTCAGTTCTTTCATAGGTGATGGTAATTTATTGAAAAATTTAGGTCCAAAATAATTTACTGAGTTTCTTGATCTGTCGACTCTAAAACTTATTTGATTTAAATTATGCGAATACCTTGTGTCATGGTTATGAATCTCATCACGAGTTGGGTATTGAGAGATGTTTGATTTCACGTACAACAGTGCATTGAGAATATATATGCATGGGAAGGTCAGAATATTATGTTCTATAAATTTATGTTTAACATCGTCTTTGTATTTTAGCCCTGTAATTATACGGATTGCTTTTCTCTGTAAATTGAAGACTCACTTTGTATGGCAGGAGTGCCCCCAGATAAGCACCCCACAGTGTATTATAGAAGAAAATAGGCTGTGATAGGTTGTCCACAAAACTTTAGTATCAGTAATGTCATGTAAATTCCTAAGTAGGTAGAGACATTTACTTAGTTTTTACTTATATAATTTACATGCTCCTCCCACGATAGGTTAGAGTTAAGAAGTATCCCTAAGAATTTAACTGTATTATTATAAGGGTTATCAATTTTCCTGAGTGTGAACCACAGGATTTCACTCTTGTTATTATTTAAGGTGAGCTTGTTTTCTACGAACCAGCTTTGAGCCTTCGCCTGTGTGTTTTCAACCATGGATTGTAATGAAACAAGATCTTTATTCTTATTGACAAAAGTGGTGTCGTCAGCAAACAATACCACCCCCGTATTTTGCATGAATAAGGGTAAGTCGTTCATATATATTAAGAAAAGTAGAGGCCCCAGGACAGACCCCTGAGGGACCCCACATTTTATTTCCTCCATTTTAGAAATAGTATTATTAAACGACACCTGTCTTCTATTGACTCTAAAAGTTTTAGATTAATCTCATCTACATTGTATTTTTGTAACTTATTTAACAGAATTTCATGGGACACACAGTCGAAAGCTTTTGACAGGTCACAGAATTGGGCTGCAGAAATTTCCTTTTTTTCGATACCATCACTTATATCCCGAATCAGTTCCAATATCGCTGTAGTTGTACTACTATTTTGCCTAAAACCAAATTGATTCGAACTCAAATACTATTGCGTTCCAGGTGATTATAGAGTTGATCTTTTAAAACAATTTCTATGGTTTTTGATAATAAAGGGACTATTGAAATTGGTCTGTACTCATTTTTGTCATTAAAATCTCCCCTGTTTTTGAAAATAGGTACAACTCTTGAAATTTTAAGACAATCCGGAAATGTTCCGGTGCTGATATATTTATTTATAATGTTTGTTGACGGTATTAATATGACATTTACTATAGTTTTAAGAATGGTGGCATTAATGCCATAATAAACCAATCTCATTAGTCGTTGCCTAGTCACGATGGAATTTTAAGCAAAATGTCGGTGACAACAAATGTCACCAATTATTATTTTATGGAGTAAACACATATCTTCTAACATGAATTGAAAGAATATTGAGAGTATCCATGATTTACATTTATTCAATCATTTACGCACATTTTAAACTCAATGCATCTCATTTTTTGCACATTTTCAATGGAGTATACGGTGGTACTGTTTGTATATTCCAATTAATAGCCAACTAAGGAAAATCACAAAGTAACTATACATAACTTACTAACCTTGCAACCTATATGTTAAACAAATCCCTACATATGACTGACCTTTAGAACAATTTTAGTTATATGTGATTTAAAGAAAGTTGGACATCAAATACTACCCTCACATTCTTGACTTCCGCCAAGCGTTATAATTGTACAGTATTAAGCAGATATAAAAACTCTATATGTATTCTACTACAAATAATTTTAAATAGAGGTTATCCACATAAGCATTCAGAGCTTTGCAAACGATCAGAGTGTCATTTACAACCCGTAGAAAGAGAACGGGGCCACAATGAAGTCCCTACACTACAGGTAACAATAAAGTAACCTGGTTTAAGTGCGATTTTCTATAAAAGAATTTAACCGCATGAGAACACTATGATGAAAATCAAGCACACTCACCTTCACCAGAAGTACTGAATGATTAACTCTGTCGAATGCCTTAGCAAAGTCGTTATATATAGCGTCAACTTGAAGATTTTGTTCTAAGGCATTTGACAGAAAATCACAGTACAATAATAATAAGTTGTTGACCTTGGCGGTAAAAAACCATGTTGCTCATTGGAATATTATGTTCCGACTTATCAACAATAATTTCATCCAGAAGTTTGGGTATTATAGACTACAACATACTCCACGGTTATTTTTATTTAGTTTTCTGTTGCCTACCTTGAAGAAGGGACTAACAAAATTTCTTGTCCATGTGTTAGGAAAGACACATCCTTCATTAGATCTTAAATATAAAACATAAATTGAGTTCACTAAAGTAAAAGCAACTTCTTCTAGTACACAACCAGAATCATCAGCGAGACTCATTTCATTATTTTGTTTTAAAAGTGAGGTAAGTAAGCATTCGCGATTAATATACAGTCTAAAGTGTTGTATCCATTCTGCAGCAAATAGCGTATGGTTCTTAACAATATGAAGAGGAACATAAACTGGCGAAACTTAATTAAAATTTAGACATAACTTTTTCTGTTTTTCTAATAAATTTATAATCTTATATGAAAATGTTTAATTTTTTTTTTCTTAAGCTTTATTATGTTCTAAAACTTTCTTTGATATATTAATTCGTTTTATTATTTGCTATCGTAATTACAAAGGAAGTTATTAAGAATTTAATGCGCGAGCCTTTTGCATATTATTCGGAAACAGACATTTAGAGAATTTGTTATAGCTGAGGATATATCAGATACAGATTTAGTAGGGAGAGCAGCCACGTCTTTTAAATGTTAGCCTCAGCATCCATCAATGCTACAATATTTCCAAAATAAAAAACTTCTAGTTCCTTAGAGACTAAACGTTAAAATTGAATTTTGAAAATAACTAAGTTATTACGGAAACGTAGTACAAATCATATAGTTGCAAACTATAAAACACAAAAATGCATTGAGTTACTTTACATTTACTGCGTTTACTCATTGGTTATTTTTTGGCCATGTTACTTTTGCCATTAATTTTCTGAAGACAAAGGTTATCATTTTCGTGGCAATGAGATGATTGCCACCATTCACTCTCCATCTAAATTTACATTCATCAAAAGCGATAAGCGGATATTCAATTTAAATTTTTGGCCTTTCAAAATTAATAATTGAGACCAATCACAATGAAACTGAAACTGAAAGGATGTTATTTTTTGTTTCTAAAAATTACATTTTAACAGTAAAGTAAGAAGAAATTTATTTGGGTCTATTATAAATGCCGTTGGCATGAATGTGTATATTCGTATGGATATATTTTTTTGGGGTGCATATTAGATTTTATGTGCTATATATAGCTTTCGAAATATTATGCTTTGGGAACTGCACTTTTATAATATCATACACAGTGCAGTTTCTATTAAAGTTCCTAATTTCTAGTTGTACCACAAAGTAATGGCTGTTACCATCAATCATATTTAAATGGATAAGTGGATAAGGCTTATAAATATGTATTTTATGAAGGTATGGAGGTGTTAAATATTTTAAATGGTTTTTTTTATTAGGTTATTATTTTTTTTAATTTTACGTTCTCTAAGAATTTTTTGATTGTGTGATATGTGTTTCTTACCTGCCTATTTGCCTTTATAGTCTACCAAGTGTTTGATTATCAAGTAAGTATAGTTTGAACGTGGTTCGAAATAAATTTGCAAGTAAGTCTGTTCTCTATTAATATATGAACACAAATGAAAGATTCCCTTAAGAGGTGGAATTGGATTATTCGTCAGATTTAATTTGCTTTGGTATTTCTTGTTGTATTGACTTGATTTACTAGTTAGTTATATTTTTTTATCCGCAGTAACCGGCTGAACATAGTCTTCTTCTTCTTATTCTTGAGTATTGAGTATGAGGAATTTACCTGAAGATCAGCATGTATAATTTACATTCTATTTTGTTGTTTCTAGTTTGTTTATTATTGTACACTATTTGGTTAGTTAAATATTTTTTAATGACTTAACTTACCCATAAGGCCTTCTATTTATTTGTATCATTTTCCTATGTTGGTTTAAGTAGACCTATTGGTTTTGTTTTTTCATATTTCTCATCGTCGCTCAAGAGTATTTTGTAGTAGTTTTAAGAATGTATACTATTTTATATACATGAATATTAGTTTATTAATTGTTCTTTACGGAAATTAATAAAAAGTAAGCTTAATAAACATATAAATTGATAAATAGATAGAAATAGAGTCTTTTTTAAGATGAAACCAAACTCGTTTTAATTGATGAAAATAGACAGGACAAGCTCTACTTTGACTAGGTTTGCATAGATAAAGCCTAACATTAAATAATTATAAAACAAGATACATACAGATTTACGAGTAACTATCATAAATATTTGTAATGCTGGTTATATAGAATTTGTTTTCAATATTTTGACGTCAAGGGAGGTCTCTCAACACAGGATACTAGGATAAACAAGATACGCTTACGGAGCACCTTAATTTAGTATTTCACAATTTTACGGTGACGATTAACAATCCGCGGCGACATTTATATTTTTTATTGTAATTAAAAGCATCCCCATTAATTTTTATGCCGCCGTTTGGATTGATCGAACTATAAAATGCAATAATGCAGTGGACCGTTGACGTTTTTATATTTTGAGCATGTTCACGAAAATAAAATAAAAAAATATACCCACATAACGTGGCGTGTAATAACAAACGTGTTGAAAAATATCGATACCTGTGCATGAGAGAGAGTGTGTGTATATGTATGTGTGTATGTGTGTGTTGGTCTTTCGCTTCTGATGAAGTTGTGCGCGACCACACAGGCCGCTTCCTGGGGGGCAAAACCAAGACATCTTCATGGAGCCGGGTTATAAATTTGTGTGAGTATTAACACGCAACCATTCCAACCAAGACGATTGATTAAGAACTTCGGCCGAGATTATATCCAGATCGATATTGTATCGATACGTTTAATTGGATAAAAGCAGCTGATGGATGCCCTCATTTGTGGGTTTTAATTTAACTTAATTTAAAACTCATCGGATGTATTTATTATACATCATTATCTGATATAAATTGGTTTTACGGATTAATGTATTTGTTGTTGGTGCATTTGCATTTTCAGGATGCACACCTCAATTTGTATCAATTAATTAATACATTTGTGCTTTAATTAAATCGCTTTTTTTTACAAAATTAAAACATGTATATTAACATCAAAATGTACCAAAATCATACCTTATAAAACTTTATCAGTTTATTATTATTTTATTTTTTATAGTTAATTATATATAAAAAAAGCCTTAAGCGACAAGTACTAAGGACATCAAAACCGAGCGTTTTAATCAACAATTAAATTAATCAAGGTTAAAAGAGAAGTTTTCTTAAACTGCTTTAAATAAATATAAATAATTATAATAATAATCTAAATATATATTATAAATATAAAAAGAAATAAACCTTGGGGTAAATCTGCTATGCATTGACACAGATGTTGTTTTATTCTAGTTTCATTATCTACATTATGGTTTTTATTCAACTTCTATTATGCATATATAATTACAGAGTTAATTGTAAATTGATCCAATAATTTATTTTAACTTTGTGTACTGTAAATTATTGATAGAAAAGTCTATTAAGTAAATTTATACATTCATACTTTTGTGTCTCTATATAAAATATAAGACAACTATAACCAAGTATAGATTTAAATTTCCATACTCATATCATTAGCATATTCTTTATATAATACAGCTTTTCTGAGATTACACAAAACGTGGCATAATTTATTGAATGTTCTAATAATCAGCACCCGCTTCTTGTCTAAAACGTAATACACATGATTTTCTGAGATTTAATTGCTTTAAATTTACGTTACCTAACATACATGTTAGAAAAGAAAATTTTACGTATTGGCTAATCATTAATTTTTGTGAACATCTGTAACCATTTTTCAACTTATGATTACAATTTTATTAAAAACACTTAAAGATATTATAGAAATTCAATCATTTATTTTCATTTATCTTTTAACATTCTGTACCATATTATCAGACGGATGGTCGCCCAAATCATTCCACACCATGAAACACTGATTTCACGATTAATTTCAGCTTCCTTTTACGGTTATAAATGCACGAAATCAGGGTCATATTATCTGGTTTTTTCGTGATGTATGTGCGAAATGCCGACTGCAGTGCTTCATCGGCAAAATTTTCGGTTTTCATTATAGATCGTACTTCTCAATATGTGTAATCTATTGAGAAGTACGTTTTTTAACGTACATTTTTTTTTCATGAAAAAAGTGTTTCAAATTTAATAGGTGTTCTATAGTAAATGGGGTGTGCTGATCACGAATCTGTGTTTAGTTTCTTTCGAGCACGTCAGTTTTCAGGAAAATCATGAAGATGATGGCGACGAAGCAGACAGACGTGCGTGCGGACCTTCCGAGTGAAAAGTGTAAATGGTGTCGAAATGTACCTCAAAGTGGACCAAAATGTGTAAATTGTGGACTGACAATGCACCCCGGTTGCATTAAGTACATGAAAAATGTGATACAAGTTAACAAAGAATCAATAATTTGCTGTTCAGATTCAGAGGCCGAACAACGTGGCAGTGATAACGAAGACGATCTTGACACGTCGACATCTAGTGGAAAGACCATTATCGAAACGGATACAGAAATGGAGGTTAAATATTTAAAACGTTTATTAAAATGTAAGGACTTAACCATACGAGATCTTCAGAGTAACGTGTCATTTCTTCAAGACCAAATAAAATCATTAAATCAATTATTAATTCTGCAAAGTACAAATCTACAATCAGCAATCAATTCACAAGAGGTCACTCAGACCATTGATTCACCGATAAAGACAATTAATCAAACTAGGCTCCAGCAGACGGAACAACAAAAAACCTATCCGAAGGAATCCCCAAGAAAGACCCGAGAAAAAAAGGCAGCTGACATCAAGAGTTCAACGGAACGGAATGAAAATAAACAAATAAAACCAAATACACGATCTAGTCCCAATAGAGTTGTGAAATTGCATCCTGCATCTAGAGAAAATATTAGCACTATCGGTAATATTAATGAAGAAAGCGATGTAGTTTACAAACCCGCCAAAAATAAGTGGTTTCATGCCGGTAAATATAAGCTAGATTATACAGAAGAAAACATAATGTCTAAACTTAAAATAAAACTTCCAAGCGTGCAGTTTTCTGTTGAACCAATAATATACGAAGATCGAAATACACGTGAAAAATATAAATGTTTTAAAATTGGTGTCCCCGAAGAATCAGCTCATGTCTTAACCGATCCAAATCTCTGGCCCAATGGAATCAGTGTAAGGGAATTTAAGTTTTTTCGCAAGTCAACATATCGATCAAATGTTAAATTCCACAAAAACTCCCAACGAACTTAAGATACTTCATCAAAATATAAGAAGTGTGTATAATAAAACCGAAGAACTTACAGTAGTACTAAACGACATGAAACCAAATATCGTTTGTTTAACGGAAACATGGTGCAATAAATATAATAAAAATCATGTGCACCTAAACGGGTACATAAAATGTGCAGAATACACGCGGAAACATCGGGAGCATGGTGGATGCATGGTTTTTGCTGATGAAAAATATAAATGCGAACAAATAAGTATCAGTCAATTTTGTGTGGAAACTGAAATTGAATGTGCAGCCTGCTCTTTGAAGGAATTCAATACAAAAATTGCAATAATTTGCATATACCGTCCACCAACAGGTAATATTAATACATTTCTAGATAATCTCACAAATCTAATGGTATACGTAAGCAATACACATTCACGTGTAATTCTTTGTGGAGATCTAAATATCGATTATATGTTAAACAACCCATCAAAAAAGCGATTAAATGATTTTTTCTTGCAATTTAATTTGTCGAATAAATTAAATGAACCAACAAGAGTTCAAATATCGGAAAATGGGCATTCATCATCCCAAATTGACTATGTAATCACTAATTTTCCAATAGCTACGTGGAAATGCAAAAACATTAATCTGCATCTTTCTGATCACCATGCGCAAATAATGATTTTAAAAACAAGTACTCAAAATTTACTGGATAATGTACCAAAATTTACATATAGAAGGTTAATAAACGACTCTACCATTGGCGAACTAAAATATTACCTACAGAATACAAACTGGAATTTTATTAAAACGGAAAATGTAAACACAAGTTTTAATTTATTCATAGAGGATTTTAAATTCAAATATAATATGTCTTGTCCCCAAAAGAGGAAAACAAAACCCAAAAAGCAACAGATGTGGGTAAATAATGACATTAGAATCTCGAGCGATAACTTAAAACTGACGTATCACCTTATGATGGCAACAAAATCAGATGATATGAAAACTAAATATCAAAATGATAAAAGAAACCATAAAAAATTAATTGAAAATACAAAACGAAACTTTTATAGCAATAAAATACATAATGCACCGAATAAACAACGCCAGGTGTGGCAAATTGTTCGTGAAGAATTGAACGGGACTAAAAAGACCTATAATTACGCGGTTAAAAATAGCAGTGGACATATAGTTAATGACGCCCACGAAGTATCAAACATCTTCGCAAACCACTTTTCAACCATCACGGACAAAAAAATTAGGCAACAATTCGGCGACAGTGTATCTAAAAACTGTACATCATCTGTAAATCTTGTCAATTCAATTTATTTGAGACCAGTTACGATTGAAGAATTGCATAAAGCAATACTAGACATAAAAAAGAATGATAGCACAGGGCAGGATGGTATATCAGTAAAAGTTATTAAAGAGGTAGCAACAGATATTCTGGAACCATTGCAATACATAATAAATCTTATATTGAAAACTGGCGTATACCCAAACTCATTGAAAACATCCAAAATTATTCCGATTCATAAGAATGGATCCAGAGATGACATCAACAACTACCGACCAATTTCATTATTGGATACATTTTCCAAAATATTCGAGAAAATAATAGTACTGAGATTTACCAACTACATCGATAAATTCCAACTATTAAACAACGCACAACATGGATTTAGAAAGCATCGATCCACGGAAACGGCGCATGTTGTTCTCTTGGAAGAAGTGACAAAGAACATCGATAAGGGCAAATGCGTGGCCGGATTATTTTACGACTTTTCTAGTGCTTTTAACACAATCAGTGCTAAGTTCGTGTGTGAAAAGGTGAACGCATTAGGAATCCGTGGTAACGCCTGTGATCTTATTGAATCGTTCCTAAATGATCGCAAACTATTTGTACAAATCGGTAGTAGCGCTTCTGCAACATGTAGCATTAGCAAAGGTGTTGTTCAGGGATCAACTCTAGGTCCATTGCTATTTTTATTATATATTAATGACCTCCCTGAACATATAACTGTCGGCCACGTAATAAATTTTGCGGATGATACTGCTATCCTATTATCGGCAAATAATGATGACGAATTACTGCTTAAAGTGAAAAGGACAAATGACGAAATGCGAGACTGGTGTAACAAAAACAACCTACTCCTTAACACAGACAAAACGAATACATTACTATTCCATAACAGAAAACCACGTCCTATATTAATAGCAAATCGTTCGTCCAGTGTTAAATACTTGGGAACGTATATACAGGAAAACTTACGCTGGGACGCACAAATTGATCACGTCACATCAAAACTAAGTAGTGCATACTACGCCATACTAAAACTAAAAACCAAAATAAACCACACAGCACTATTAGAAATATATTACGCCATTGCACATTCCCATATAAACTACAACATATTAGCGTGGGGGAGGGCTGATATAACTCGCGTATGTGTAGCTCAAAAACGAATACTAAGACTAATATTTGGCCTGCGGAAAACTGAATCATGTCGTAATATATTTAAATCGAATAATATACTAACTGTAATAAGTGTGTATATATATAAATGTGCGGTATATGCCTACAACAACAAACACATGCTTTTAAAAAACAATAACACCCATCAGTACAACACGAGGCAAGGTTTTGATGTGCGAGCTACCTCACATAAAACGACTCTCTATGAGCGATCAGCGATGTACATGTGCGGCGTAATCCTTAACAAATTACCTATTGAGATTAAAACATGTAGCACACTTAATCAATTCAAAACAAAATTAAAAAATTATTTAATTGAAAAATGTTTTTATAGCTACATTAAAATTAGAGAATGGTTGTTCAGTTTAGTAGTCGGGAATAATTAAAAGGTTATCGCTAAAGTTTAAGTTTTAAGTTTAGGGTCGTTTCTATGTCGGAAATTGGTAAACTCTTTTGACAAGAAATATTATCTTTTGTGGCTCAACTTATCTATCAGTTCTTAATAGATAGCGTTCATGGACACTCATCCATGCATAGAAAGACCTAAGCAAAATGGAAATCAGCTGTTAATTAGATCACAGTTAATTATGATTGTTCTATTTAATATCACATCTCTGAGTAATATTTAATCTTATAAAAGATGCCTCTCTATATTTAGAAAATAATTATGTTTCTTGGGTATATCTCTCTATTAACAGTAATTGTAGTCTTGATAATTTTGATGATAATAACTTTCAAATAAATTTGATAATTATACAGCGACCATATGTTGATGCTTTTAATTATTGGTAGATTTATGACACTGGAAAAAATATTTAAAGCATTTATAAGGTTCAAAATTTATAAAACCAATTTTATTGATACCAACGGAAATCTCGATTGTAATTTTTTCTCAAGTAATTTGCGCTATGGTTCTTTAATTGTTTAAAGTAAATTGAAACAAAGTACAATTTGAATAATTAATAATTTGCTTTCGTATATACCTCTGTTAATTGTAACTTTACAATATCCTGCTTGTATTATATATATAACTATAAACTATATAAAGAAATCACAAAAATTTTGCTCACAGGACTTGCAATCCGAGTTCACATTTCACAGCTATGTGTTCTTCCACTCAGACCCAATAACTTTCTTTTTCTCTATGTACCTCTTAACTTTAGATGATGGAAATTCATCCAATGTGGATTTTTGTTACTTAGACAATATAATAGCCATTTTTGGCGCATTCTCCATTTAGGTGGAACTCTTTTCTGAAATTTTATTTTCCATTAATTGATATCAAAGCAGACTGGGCTTTATTTATAGAGTTCAAATGCAGGCGAAGTATTTAACAATAATAATAAATAATAAAAGCTAAAACATACCAAAAAGTCGATGAAAGTAAGTAGAAGTCAACTTAGTAAACATCTTACTCGAATAACAATAGTACCTTAGAATATTATTTTTTACATAAAAGTTTCTCACAATTCCAACCAACTATACATAAAATTCAAATAAAAACTTTAATAACATATTATAAAAAAGTAATTACTTTCAAATTTAGAACAGAAAATTAAAAATAGTGAAAATTATAATGTTAAAATTAAAAAAAATTGAACGATGTTGTTCGACCATAGCAAAATAAATTTAAAGAAATGGTGATATGGCTATTACAGTACATTTCCTGTACTTTTAAGCAGAAGGTTTATTACTCAGATTTTTAATTTGCAGTTATATAAAAATAGATTTTGAAAAATAATAACAATCAAAATATTAAGTGAACAATTACAAGTTAATTAAACTCTTCGTGTTGTATCACAATTTTTATATATTTTTCCAAATTAACCTCTAATTAACATAAAAATGTTTCACCACGGATGAGAATTTTATTCATCGAATTACGATTAAAGAGAAATGTATATATATATATATATATATATATATATATATATACAGTCTTTATGAAACCGTTATAGATTTTTTAATAAAATACAAAGAAAACTATTTTTTTAATTTCAATTTTTTCTTAAAATTAATGAAATGTATAAATATTTGGTTTCTATAAAATTGTTAAGTTTTCTAGTAGTAACATATATTTATTGACAAATTTTGTACATATTTACATTGGAATAATGAAGAATGAATGAGGTGTTAATGTATTAATTTGTCAAAAGGCTATCGACCAGAGGTCTTTCTGCCTTTAAGTTTTCTATTATTTGTAAAAATGTTCGTATTTCTAGAGAATCATAAAAAACACAAAAGTGTTCGATTAACCATCCGTTATGACCGAAAATACTTCAAAAGCTATTTAAATTTTCCAACACAGAATAAAATTATAAGTTTCAAGTTAACACATAAAATCAGATGCACATAAATACACACACAGAGACAGATATATTTATTTTAATTGTTAAATTCATACTTTCTCATACATCGTAGAATAAAAGAAACCAATCAAAATATTAGCAGTTCCTTGTAGACGCTGCAATAAGTACGACCACAAAACAGAAGACTGCTCTGCTAGTCTGCAATGCGGAAAGTGTTCCGGACCCCATCATACATCAACATGTACGACATCCCGGCCAATAGTCTGTTCCGCATGTGCAGAAGAAGGACATGGAGCTTGGTCCGTCAAATGTAAGGAGAGGCCCATGAAACCCATCGAAAGTATTCCCAACATTCGCATCCAATCCGCTAACAAGAAGTCAGATGAGATTGATAAAATCTTAACAAAAAATTCACGAGTGCATGCCCCCATTATGCTTCATGATCATATCATTGATACATTAATCACCAAAATCAATTCGCCTAAATCCGTCGATAGACAAGCGCTCTTTAAAAAACTTCGCAACAGATTCATAGATTCATACCAAATCGAGACTCACGTCTTATTTTCTGGTAACCGTATGTTTGTTGTTCTGTTTGACCTGAAATTCCGTGACATTATACCACATGTCGCTCCTAAAGAAGGAGTACATACCGCTCCAAAAAAATCCCATCTATTATCCCACTACCTTGTCAATAATCAGGTTGCAGTCAACCTATTAGTAGAAACTAAATTAAATCATCCATTTGAATTCAGAAATTGGAATACTCTTCAAATTACGTCATCTATTGTGAACCAAAACTACCGTGGAGGTTCTTTAGTAGCAGCCCATCCTTCACTATCCCTAGGTAAATCCCCCTCGAATCAATAACCCCCTAAATGAATGTCTCCATTTCACTATTTCTCTCTCCACCTGTACTATTCATGTGTTTCTTGTATATATACATTCAAATGGACATATTGATGATACCATATTCGTAAAAGCTTCTTTATATGATCACGTGATTATAGTTGGCGACTTTAATATAAATAAAACTAAACTCAAACACCTGAATGCATTCCTCTCTCAGTCAAATTTTGTCCGTATTCCAACACCCCCTACATTTATTATGTGCGAGCATCAATCCTCTACACCTGATATTTTTCTGTGTACCCTAAACATCCGACATTTATTAAGCCCGGTAAGATTGATTCCCGATATCTGCTCAGATCACCTTTTCTTCCAATTTGATTTAAATCTCCAAGTTTTACCACTTCTATCACCCCCTGACTTAATAGCTAACTACAAAGACTGCAACATCGATAACGTAACAACCGATATAACGAACTTCATCAATCTTCATCCACATATCACTTCAACCACAATATCCCAATTTCTTTCAACCCTCGAACACTTAATAGATAAACATACACCTAAATATAGCAAACAACATTATAAATATCCACTACCAAAATTTATTTTACGCCTCCTTAAATTTAAAAGACAGTTATTCCGTGACATAAGACTTGACAACGACCCAAACCTTAAACGACAATTCAATAGGTTAAACAAAGACATTCATGACATGATTTCTGAGTATAAGAAGGACAAATGGCTAGATGCTTGCCAAAACATTAACAATACGAAGGGCAAAAACTTCTGGAAAGAAGTAAAAAAGTTGTCCAAATACAAAAAATCAGACTTCATTTTCAAAATTACGGACCCTTCAACCGACAAGATATTGACTGATAACAATAGTATAGCTGACGTGTTTGCAACTCATTTTGAAAATACTTATAAAGAAACGTTTGACCCCAACTTTGACAATAACTTCTATAGACGAGTTAATGACTGGTACACGAGGCGCACTAAAGTACATACATCTCCACCCTTAAATGATCGAATAGAAGAAGATGATTATTTTACCATCTTGTATTCAGGAAAAAATACGGCTCCAGGATATGACAAGATACCCAGACAAATCCTTAAAAATCTTTCCTATGATATACATAAATACATTATAAAAATTTTTAACTACTGTTATGAACATCAATTTTTCCCGTTTGAGTGGAAACAGGATATCATAATTTGCATACCCAAACCCGACAACAATCCATCTCACCCATCTAGCTATCGTCCTATCACCCTCCTCCCGGTAATTGGAAAACTATTTGAATCCCTTATAAAACAAAAACTCTTATCTATTGTCACCCCTCTCATTCCTGATTATCAATTTGGATTCCTTACCCAAAGATCTACAACTTTACCCTTGACAATCCTAACTTCCAATTGCCAAACAACTCACCTCGAGAGAAAAAAGTCCGCTATTGCATTTTTGGACATCGAGAAAGCGTTTGACTCGGTTTGACATCGTGGTGTGTTGTACAAATGCTCGCCCTTTAACATTCCTTCCCACCTTATAAACATTGTCGATCAATAGATCCCTTAAAGTCCGAATTCACCAATCATACTCATATCCCTTTATCCCAGAGCAGGGTGTCCCTCAAGGGTCACACCTATCCCCATTGCTTTACAATCTTTACTGCTCTGATATATATTATCCCAATCCCACGTTATTTAATCCTTCAGCGTATGCCTTATTGTTCGCAGATGACACTGCGCTAATGCAACGCTTGAGAAAGCAATGATAACTCTACAACAGTTAATAGATACTTTGCAACACTGGTTCGCAAAATGGCGGATCAAAATTAATTCCAATAAGTCCCAGCTTCTCATTCCTTACCATAAACCCTCACGTTCATCACCTACATTGATAATTAATAACTTACACATAGCCCCATCCCAGCAATGTAAATATTTAGGTATTTGGTTTGACAACAAACTATCATTCAAACATCATTCCAAAACTATAAAAAGCAAAATGATTACTAGAGCCAAACATTTTAGAGCATTGACTTACAAAAACAAGGGCATATCAATTAAAACTGCAACAATTATTTATAAAACAATTTGCCGTCCCCTCATTGACTATGGATGCATCCTATACCAACAATCTAGTCCCAAAACTATTAGTAATATTAATGTTGCAGAGCGATCTGCGTTAAGAGTCCTTACTAAAATCCGCCATCCTATCAATCCTCTCCATAACCCCTCCAACTCTCTTCTATATGAAGAAACCAAAATAATACCCTTCTAGGAGCGAATGCTATCCATCATAGGTAAGTTTGCTTCAAAGGTTTCTAACTCAACACTAATTAACAAATTCTGCTTTCCTCGAAATCCTACTCTTCATTAATTCATAAATGCATTAATGTAAATACATAACAACCATAATTCATTCCATAATAACACCATTGCAAATATATATATATATATATATATAAGGGCCGAAAGACTGTTGGCGATAGCCCTTTCACAGCCGCTACCAGCAATAAACTCAATGTAACATATAAATTTAATACTGTATTTTTTTTACTGTGAATAAAGATGTTTATATATATATTAGCTTAATATACACAGAAATTAATTAATTTTAACTATATTAATAGCAAAGAAGAAAACTAGAGCATTAATAAAATGTAAGGTAGTACAGATAGAGAATAAAAGAAATAAAAATAGAATAAAGATTGATCATGGGGTTTAAACGAAAGGCGTTTTAATTTACTTACGTATAAGATAGAAGGTATATAAATAAAAATTGCTATGCATATATATTAATCGAGATACTAGTTCTTCGATTAGGGATCGCGATCGTCTTCACACAAGTCCGTCCATCCATCTTACCATATCTTAGTTACAGAAAGAATAGCGCTTAACAAACCTAATAATACATTTCATAATCTCTCCAACTGCCTCTTGTATGATACTACCCAAATTGCACCCATATCCCATCGTGAAGCCTCAGTACTAAATTTACCAACAACCCATCAAACCAAATTTCATATTCCTCGAAATCCAAATAACCCTTTCTAAGTATCAGAATCCGCCCCTTACAATTCATTATTTTTTATATGAATCATCATAACAGATTAGCTAGCTAGCAAAGATGTCTCTTTTTATGTTTAAATTGAATTAAAGACAGGGCAGAGAGATCGCAGGTTTATAGATCAGACTGACTAACACTAAATCATTTGTGTATTTATGTATAGGTTAAATTTAATTTTATAAAAGTTCGAATAAAGGTTTTTTGAATGTGTAGAGTAAATAAGTAAATATTTACTAAAATGTCTAGCATATACTTAAATAACTAAATTAAAAAGTTAGGGAATAATCTAATAAATATAATAAGAAATTAAGGTAAAGAAATAATGCAGATAAACAGGTAAAGTAAAAAATATTTCAGGTAAAAGAATAAAAGAAACTAAATAAGCCCGAAATTTGATAATAAAATACATAAGTCCTTTACGTTGTAGAAAATTAACTAATAATTAGAAAAATTTCCGAAATTTGACATTAAAACTGCGGAACGAATTTAGAAATGAACGAGATTAATACAAATACGTGAAGGTGAGTAATAAAAATGGCAAAAATAAAAAAATAGTGTTGCCTTGATAGATGTGCTGTTTACTTGATACCTGTCGTGGTACTAGCCAGAGAAGTAGCCGTCTTAATAAATGATTGGTTTTGTAGTCTTAATAAAACTCATTATTGTAGATTTACGAAACCTTTCGTATTTTCAAATTATTAGTTAATTTTTCAAAAACCTTACAAAATATAAAAATACCGATCAAACCTAGAATGGTAATAAATAAATAAGCAAATCTCAATGGTATACCTAAATTATATACATTAGTATTAAGATAAAAACAAAACAATTAGTGTTTAAAGAAACATGCACATTTTTTTGTTTTTGTTGGTTTATTTTTTGAGTCACGGGAAGAGATAGATTAAATAATACAAGTTAGAGTTCACTTTCGTCACAGTATACTTTTTATAAAAATAATTTGTCCTTGTAAAATTTTACAGAAATACGTTCAAACTAGTGTTGCTTTGATAGCCTTGCTATTTTGTAACACGCAAATTACTTTTGTATCATTCAATGTCTGTCGAAGTATTAGCTAGAGAAGTAGTGGTTTCAAAGGTGATTTGTTGTAGTCTTAATAAGACTCATTTGTTTTAGATTTTATGAAAATATTTTCGTGTTTTTTCTAATTATTAGTGAATTTTCTACAACGTAAAGGACTTATATATTTTAATTAATACACTTGTTGTATTCCACGATTTTACAGTTTTGTCCTGACATCTGTCTATCAATCAAAGCAAACAAAAAACATCAACAAACCTATTTGATTTTAGATCTATCAAGACTGTAGCTTAGTAAATAATAGTTTCGATAACTATGAAGAAAGTTTAGAAAATATTTATCATTTCTCTTGAATAAAATAAAAAGAATACTTCACAAGCATCAACATTTGTATGAGAAGTTCTATTTAAGCTTTATTTTATTCCAAAAATTAATATTGTTACACTGCCTTAGTTGTCATAGATTTTTTAAAAGTGGCAATTATAGGTTATAGGTTAAGTAGGGTCTTAGTGAGGTGTGTGAGCCTCTCGTGAACTGCGACCTAACAGATCTATTGTTCTACCCTTAACCAATCACTTACCAAGCAGTCCCACGTCCACCATGAACCTGGTAACTATCTTGGGGGTGATAATGCTCACTTCTTCGGGTGATAATCGGTCCCTGCCGAAGTGTGAAAGACGCTTGTGAGCAATCGCGACACAAGTGCATAGTATGTGCTCGGTAGTTTCTTCTGCCGAATCACACAATCTGCAGTTTCCACTTTCCTCTTTTCCCATTTTCCGCAAATGGTATCGGAGGGCACAATGCCCTGTCATGAGTCCGGTTAAAGTTCTTAGCTCGTTCCTTGTGAGTTCAAGCACCTTGTGGCTGGCTGTGATCGAGTTTCAGGAGTCGTTTTGATTGACGTAGACCTGGTACATTATTGCAATACTTACGTCTTCTGTCCTCTTTCCATTTTTGCACCACCTCTCTTCTATGCGCCATGGGGAGTCCACAAAACGGCTCTGGTCCTATAGAAGTGGCTTTTGCACCTCTTTTTGCGAGTTCATCGGCCTCTTCCTTGCCTTTAATATCCCCGTACACATGAGGGTCAACAAGTTGTTCTTCGCCAGTTGCGAGAGGGATCTTCGACATTCCCAGACAGTCCGTGAGCGTGACTATAGGCTCGAACGGCCTTCAATGAGGCTTGGCTGTCTGAGCAGATGTATATATGCGCGCCATTTAGGTGCCTATCCAAGCATTCTCTGGCGCACATATCAATTGCAATCGTTTCCGCTTGCAAAATCGTGGGCATCGTGCCCAGAGCCATGAAGCTCCTGTTGTTTTGGTTGCCTATTCCAGTACCTCTGGTATTCTTGGCACCATCCGTGTACCAGACTGATATCCCTCGTCCAAACTCCTTGACTCTCATCAAAGCCGTTTTGGGGTCCTCGATCGACACCCTAAACGGTAATTCGAATTCGAGCTTCCTGGACATAATGTCCGTCGGTTTGGACAGAACTGCCGGGTCGATTTGCTGCAGTATTTCTAAGTGTCCGGTCCAGTCCCCCGGCAGTGTTTTCTTCCTCTGGTGTAGTCGGAGGGCTGCCACAAGTCCATCTTTTTGTACCACTAGATTGAGCGGTGTGAGACCAATGATTGCCTCCATTCCCGCGGTTGGGGTCGTTTGCATGGCCCCTGTGATGCTTAGACATGCTAAATGTTGAAGCCTACTCAGCTTCTTTTGCGTGTCTAGTTTTTGGGCCTTCGGCCACCACACGAGGGCAGCATGGTGACAATGGGTATCACTGCCGTTCTATACAGCCAATACGTGATCTTGGGCTTTAATCCCCAGGTTTTTCCTATAAGCCGCCGACATGCCCAAAGCGACATCGTTGCCTTCGCCATGATTTTGTCGACATGCTGATTCCAAGTCAGTTTGGTATCCAAAATTATACCCAGGTACTTTACTTCGTTGGAGAGATTTATCTCTATTCCATTCAGCGAGGGAGCCTTTATGTGCAGCTTCCTCCTACTCGTGAATGGAACTATGATCGTTTTATTCGGGTTGATACTTAGTCCTTCCCGAACACACCAGTTATTGATGCTATTCAGTGCTTTTTGCATTAGGATTGTAAGAATGCCTTCATGCTTGCCCCTGATTATTACGGCGATGTCATCTGCGTAGCCTTGGGTTATAAAGCCCTTTCAATGCAGTTCATCTAGGAGTCCATCCACCTAAATTGACCATAGTATGGGGGACAAAACTCTCCCCTGAGGACACCCCTTTGTTACAGTCATAGATATTGTGGATCCTGCTAGAGAAGCCGTTACTAATCGGCTTTGAAACATTGCCTCCACCCATCTTATCATGGAAGGATATAGTCTTTTATTTATAGCCGCTCGTCTATAAATATTCCGATTGCTATTTCCTTGTATAGGATGGCTCATTCTGCCTCTTTGACGAGGTGATGTAGAGCATCGACGGTGGATTTGCCAGCTTGAAATGCGAATTACTTGGCATTTAAGGGTGTTCTTATAAGTGAGTCACCCTTTATGTGCTCGTCGATTATTTTCTCCATAGCCTTTAGGAGAAAAGAGGTTAGGCTGATGGGTCGATATGATTTAGGTTCATCTAGAGGCCTATTGCCCACTTTAGGTATAAATACCACTTTTGCCTCCCTCCACAACCGGGGTATATACCCTAGTGCATAACTTGCTTTATATATCTCCCTGAGTCCTGGAGCAATTGCATCCAAGCCGCGTTGTAGTAGCGCGGGGAAGATACCGTCCATTCCTGGGGATTTATATGGCTTGAAGCTGTTTATGGCCCAAGTCATTTTGCTGAGCGTGAATATTTTCCCCGCTAAGCAGCGGCTGTCACGGTTGCAACAGTGAGCCACTGAGCCGGTACTAGCCGCAATTGTGTTTTTAGTCACTACTTTTGATCCCGGAAAGTGAGTACCTAGGAGTAGCTCTAAACTTTCCTGTTGATCTTTGGTGTGACTGCCGTCAGTTCGTTTTGAGATGCCGATCGCATTGGTATGGTCCTTTGATAGGACCTTCCGGAGTCTATTTGCTGGGGTCAGATTGTCGATCCCCTCGCAGTAGGCCTTCCAGGCCTTTCGTTTAGACTCCCTCAGTTGCTTATTGAATTCAGTCAGAGCCTGTCTGTAGGCTGACCAGTTGCCTGTTTTCTTGGCTCTGTTGAAGGATTTCCGGGCGGAAGTCCTGAGTCGATCCAATTCCTTGTTCCACCAAGGAACGTTTCTCGAGAAGTTTACCTTTTTTACCGGGAAGCTTTTCTCATAGGCTGCTACGATGGTATCGCTTAGGTGTAGTGAGGCTTGTTCTAAATCCTCTATGGTAGCGATGTTGTATAGGAGGCCTTGAAGTTCGGACAATAGACACTCGTTATATAATGTCAATCCGTTTTTCGTGGCACTCTGCACTCTGCTATTTCCGTACTCCCAGCCTCCATATCGAACGCGATCGTTTGAAGGTCCGAAATGGAGGGCTCTGAGAGTACAAGCCAATTTTTTATCAATTGCGCGCCGTACGCTGTGGCTAAGGTCAAGTCAAGTACCTCTTGCCTTATTGCGTTTATAAACGTGGATTTATTCCCCTTGTTTAAGATGTCTAGATTTCTAGCGCATACATAATCAAGAAGGTACTTACCCCTGTAAAAGTGGCAATTACTTCAAATCTGTTTGCTGATTAAGCAGAATAACGTGGGGATTATTACTAAATTTTCGCAAATTTGAGAAGACATAGCTTTGTACATTTGATACAGTGTAGTGTAGTAAAATTTATTGTGACTTTTAAGGAATACTTATTTAAATTCTAACGCATGATTCAGTTTGTCCTACACATCTACAATTACATTCGACTCGTGAAATTTAAAAAACAACTGACTTCTTGATGGATCTGATTTAAATAAAATATTTAATAATTTACAATCTAGTAAGTAAAAGAAATAATTAAACCAATTTAATGTACACCCCAGTAAGTTATTGATATTTAGTGATTATTACCAATAACTTGTAAAATTGAAGTTAAAATCAAAGATTGCTTTTCCTATGAATTTTCTGAACAACAGGGTGTACCTCGAGGATCTCTTCTGTCCCCCATCTTATACAATATATACTGTTATGATTTATACAATCAATTTAATCAAAACGCATACATGTTACAATATGCCGATGATAGGGCACTAGTGGCACATTCCTGCAATTTATTTAAGACAATGCAGGAACTGAAAGGTTAACTTGGAATACAGAGAATTGGCTAAATACATGGCGACTACATGCTAATCCTTATAAATCGCAACTACTAATCTTTCACCACAAGTTAAGTTAATGAGCAGGTAGCTGCGCAAAACGCTGTCAAATATCTGGGCATCACCCTAGATAATAAACTTAAGTTTACAGAGCATACAAAAAATATTAAGAAAAAAGCCAAAATTAGAGCTAAGGCCTTTAGGTATAATAAATAGGAAAGTCGCAACTAAAATATATAAATCAATATGCAGGCCAATAATGGATAACGGATCAATCATATTTACCTTAGCAACAAAATCTGCTCTGAAACATTTACAGATAGCCAAATGCGCTTCTCTGCGTATTATAACAAAAATTAGACATAACCAAAACCCTCTCCATTATATAAACAATGAAACATTGTATAATCTTACAAATATAACTCCCCTTCTGGAACAGCAAAGAACATTACTGAAACGATTTCGTAAGAAAACTAATAATTTAAAGTCAATAAAACCTCTATGTATCCAACGAAACCCAAACATCACATCCAGAGTTAAAACACCCAGTCTGATCCTCCTAGAACTTCTGAAGCAACATACCACCGACATCGAAGAAAATAACACCTAAAATAGTATCACTCATACCCGATTCTTTTCATAATCATTATTTTCAAGTATCACCTATACAATTCCATCTTTCATTTGTAACAATATAAATTGTAAATTAATATAAATTCTAATTTAAGGGGCGGAAAGACCTTGGTCAATAGCCCATTCATAACTCATAAATATATGAATTGTATATATAAAAAAATTGTAATCTAACTTAATGTAAACCCCAATTTTATTTTTTTTTAATTCGTAGTGTTAGCCTTTGTACCTCCCCACCTTTTATACATTGGTATAAATCTAATTTTTTCAATTATTTGCTTTACTTGATAATGGCATTAAGACATCCAAACTTAAGTCGTATTTTTGTGATATATGTATATACAGGGTGAGTTTTTTTTCGATGTTCTCTATGGGGATCTCGGAAACTATAAGAGATAGAAAAACGGTTAAATGGGGAAAGAAGTGTAGATTTATGAGTCGAATAAAATTCCACTTTCAAAGTTTTCAAAAAAGTCAAGGGTAACTAGATATTTTGAAAAAAGTAAAAAGTGTCAATTTTTTCAAATCAATATATCTCGGTTATTATAACAGATAGACAAAAACTGTAAAGGACAAAGTTTTAGATAATTTTATGAAGATTAATAAAAGTAAAATCAGAAAATTTTTATCACCATTATTTTCCTAAATATGATGCATACTTACATTTTTTTAAATGAAACCCATAGTTGGCTATGGCCTCATTCAAAAGGTAATTTTTTTCTCTTTAATCCAATATGACACACGACATAGTTATTTCTAAAAATAAGTGAGTTATAGTCATTTTAAATTTTATTATAAATAAAAAATGGGTAGCCATGAAAAATGAAAGTAAAACAATTGCAGTTATTTATAATAATAGCAATATTGTAATTATTAGTTCTACAAAGTTATATAAAAATGAAAAACCAGCATAAGAATAATAATTTTGTAATTATCAAATGGCCTTCTGTATGTGGTATAAACCCATTTGTCAAGAGGATAATACGTTTCTTACAAAAATATTATGAACAGATGAATCGCGATTCACTAATTGTGGTATTTTTAATCGCCACAATAAACATAGATGAACTTAAGAGTATCCACGAGAAGTTTCACAGAGAAAACTACAAATTAAATTTGGGTTTAATCCATGGTTTGTTTGGATTAATAATTCTCGGTCCATATATTTTTGAAAGCTCACTAAGTGAAACTGATTACTTTAATTTTCTTCGAAAACATTTGAAAATACGCTCGATTGTTTAAATTTATCATTACAAGCAAAATTAAAATGGTTTCAATATGACGGTGCTCAACCTGATAACATGTTGGCTTTACAAATTATTTAAATGATGCTTTTCCTAACTCATAAGTGGGAAGAAATAAACCAATACCAGGGCCATCTAGATCTCCCGATCTGCGCGTTTTAGAATTTTTTCTGTGGGGTTATGTAAAAAATAAAGTATATGAAAAATCATATCAATCTGTGGAGGATCATAAACTAGTTGTTATTGAAACATTTAATTCAATTTACATGAGAATAGTCAAAAAGCCATAAATTCAATTTTAAAAAGATATAATTTATGTCATAATAGTATTAATAGTGGACTCTTTGACCATATTTTTTAAAATTAAAATTTCTCTTTCATTGATATATTGATAATTACAGAATTACTTTATGCAGTTGTTTTATTTTGATTTATGTCTGTAAAACTAATAATTACAATATTGCTAATATTATAAACAACTGCAATTGTTTTACTTTCACCGTTTTCATGGCTACCCATTTTTTATTTATAATAAAATTTAAAATGACTATAACTCACTCATTTTTAGAAACAACTATGTCGTATGCCATATTGCATCAAAGGGAAAAAAAATACCTTTTGAAGGTCACAGCCAACTATGGTTTCCATTTAAAAAAATGTAAGTTTGCGTCATATCTCGGAAAATAATGGCGATAAAAATTTTCTGATTATTTTTTATTAATCTGCATAAAATTATCTAAAACATTGTCCCTTAGAGTTTTTTCTATCTGTTATAATAACCGAGATATATTGATTTGAAAAAATTGACACTTTTTACTTTTTTCAAAATATCTAGTTACCCTTGACTTTTTTGAAAACTTTGAAAGTGGAATTTTATTAGTCTCGTAAATCTACACTTCCTTCCCCATTTAACCGTTTCTCTATCTCTTATAGTTTCCGAGATCCCCATAGAGAACATCGAAAAAAACTCACCCTGTATATTATATAAGATTTTAGTGGTAAAACTGGAGGATTTTTAGTTTATCATGAATTATCATATAGTAACGGTCGCAACTACTCTTATGCAAAACAATAAATAAGACAACATTCATTCATTAAAAAGGATTATCTAAAATTTAAATTTTACCTACCTATTTAAGCGCAGATATTAAGAAAGACATTAAATAGTGCTTGTTAAGAAATATATCTACTTACCTTTTAGAGACAATTCGGAGATTTTGCACCAAAAACTTGAGTAACAAATCGAGGGTTTATTGAAGTAATCCGTTCTTGAAAATATAGCTTAATTAAATAAATTATATAAAGTGAATTTTTAAATGCAGAAACATTCGTGCTATTCAAATACATCTTAAACTCATAGAAGTGTATGGAAAAGATGCGATAAATAAAGTAAATGCGCAAAAATAATTTATCTTATAGTGGAACAAGAAATATCCATATAGATAATTGTTGTAGATTTACGAAATGTATGCATTAGTTTTTAAAGGACTGGCGATAGACTAAGTAGGCCTTCTGATGTAATTTGGTGTATTTATGTTTGTGTATAAAAGCTTATTACTTTAAAGGATACATATTATACTGAACCTAAAGATTTACAACTAATTTATTTTGCAACGCTATGTAATTACATTTCTTTATCCCATTGTCAATATAAGAAACCGATTTTTATTTTAAATATTAGGTATTCATAAATCTACACAATACACACAAAAAATGATGATTTTCAATAATATATTTTAATATAAAATAATGTTGCATGGATATAATATATTGTTTAATAAAATCGTTTATAATAATAATAATCTTTATTTTCAAGGTGTAAAAAATTATACAAAATGAAAATTGTGTCAGTTTGAATTACATGCTAGATAATATAATATAATACAATATATATTGGTAACAAAAAATTTGAATTCGTATTTGGGTGCCACAAAATTATGAGTATGTGTTTTCTATGTTTTTTTAAAATTTTAGTTTTACTTCAAATTCTTGTTTTATTTATTAACGCAATTACTCCAAAGTATTACTCCGCTTCTCTGTGTCCAACTGCACTACGCTGATAGGATCAAAAATAGATCTAAACCTATCCGTCGCTTGTTATGTGTTAATAAAAATAAATAAATATTAATGAAATTACTTCATAAGCTATATTATTTAAACAATATATCAATACATAATTAAATATTTCTGTGGTGAATGAGAATGAACTACTTACCGTTTCAACTTACCTTATTTAATTATATAAGCCGATATTGAAGAGACGTAAATACGCACGGTCTACGTAATATTATGACTACTGGACAGACGTGAAAAACGTGCCAAAATGTAAATAAATCCCAATGCGATTCTTTCAGAATGCGCGTTTAGTAAAATAAAGCATCACTCGCACTCTATGTTTACCAGCATTGACTGACAAGTGTCTGTCTGAGTTAAAGCAGGCCCACGATTAATTGTTACACTCAATTTTAAACTGTTTATTTATTTTAATTATGTGTTCACGCCTCACCAGCTGATCAGAACTGTCCATATAAAATTAGTTTTTATTTCCCATCTATATTTGAAACGGTAAAATCGGAGCAGGCAAATTAAATAATTGTAATAAAATTATTGTCGTACATTTATTTATTAGTAAACAAGTAACTAAGTATAGTACATAAACATAGAGAATTATTTGTAAAAATATATTTATATTATATACAACAACAGTTTGCAACCGGTAAGCGTCTAATAAAAGAACGTCCTCGGCAGAAATCACATATCATCATGGTATCACTCCATTGCTTAAGTAAGTCGTGCTTAATATCGGATGGATGTTTTAATAAATATAATTCAAAACGTGAAAATTAACTTTCTAAAATGCATTAGCACCTAAGCGATTAATTTTTCTATCCGACATCAGTGCACGCTTTGTTTATAAACATGTGTTTATTTCGTAATCGTTCTCGCACTCCTGGCATTTCACTTCACAGCACCAATGGAATTGGCACTTGCAATTAACTGTTTCGCGTTTCCTGGTCGTGCTATAACCTCTTCCACAACACAATAAATCACATCCTTCCTCACCTTGTGACGTGGCGTTACAGATCCTGCCTTGGGTGCCCAAGGATCCGACGGTGGCGTTCGACGTGCAGTATTTCGGCGATTCTTCGGAATACACCAGGTCTTCTCTGGTCGGCGGCTTAATAGTTTCGCGGAACGGTATGAAGCTGTGGCCGTCGTTGCCGGCGATCACTTTCGCCGCCCCGTCGAAATGTTCCTTCAATCGGTTTCCTACTTCCCGAAACGTTGGCATCTTACGCCAGCAAGTACGCACCGTGCACGAACCAGACAATCCGTGACATTTACAGTCGGTCTTCATGTGCTTCTTAATTGCCTGTAAAAGAATTAAACAACAAAATTAATTTTGACCACTATTAATACACCTAATGATATAGAGTAAGCATATAATATCAATTCCAATTAATGGTTGTTAAATTTAAAAGTTATTTTATTTATCATCTATCAAAATTTATATTGAAAAAGTTGTACAATCGCAGATGCTACATTTAAATATATAGGTTATGGATTATTTTTACCAATGGAAAGAAGCGAGATTCAATTCAGTGTAAGCGAGATCTATTTTTATCCACATGTCAAAATCGTTTAATGGTTTCTAGCATTATGCACATTTTTTAAACGAATAAAACATCTAATCTAATAATAATAAAAATTAATATGCAGTCAACAAAAAAGGGGTTCCTCTGTTTATAGTTATAATGATGCAAAATCCTCACCTGTGACGTAAATGATTGATTAAACACGATATTATAAGCAAACTAAACAATTATGGGTGTATACATTCATTTGATGCTCTATATCTCGTAACATCTCTTCCCCATTTTCTACTTTCTATCCCTTTGCTATCGTTTTGATCTAATATTATAATTTCAATAAAGAACTTGTTTTACTAATGAGTAAATTAAAAATTGAAAGATTGCTGTACTTAAGTATTAAAATAATGGCTTCGTTGGTAACCTATGTTTGATTAATCATGTATTTAGACACTTTTAATTTTTTGTATTCTAAAATTTGTACCTGGCATAGAGTTTGCCAGGGCAAACAAAGTCCAGTTTCTTGATTTTCTAGGGCTCTTTATTATATCAATTTTAGTTTAGAATACTACGTTCAAAAATTATACAAACATGTCCATAAGGACTCAGGATTATTCATTGTTAAAATATGTTTAAAGTATATTCAACAGACGAATTCGAAAGTATCCTATTTAGGTATTACTGAGATAAATACAAGTATACTAGGTTTTGTCAATATTATTAGTTATTCTATAATTTGATAACAAATATTATAGAAGCAATAATTTTCTAAGGATGCTAAACAGAAAAATCAAATTCCAAAAATTATATTTATTAATAGAAAATAGAGTCAATACTTTTAAATTTCTTGGAGAATGATTTTCAATCATATATAAATCTGATGCATCTCTCAAAAATCAGGAGCTAATATTAGAAATGTTCAACAAGTTCAAGTTTCAAAGGGTAGAAACAGTATTTAATTGTTGATTAATAACTGTGTACATAATTTATTTAACAATTTATTACTAATGAAACACTTTTTAGTGTTTGGCAAAAATGTTAAAATAAATCATCATTTTGTTCGAAACATTATTCCGATAGGAGATTAGATTAGATCAGGTTTGATGACGTCGTTGGGGATGAATGTATTGTATTGTATTTATTTATCCATTGTACTTACAAAATAAAATTCAAAATACTCTACTACTGTTGCTTTAATAACACTGCTGCCACGTAAAGTCTCTTTAGTGGAGTTTTTTTGCCAAGTTTTGCTTATATTCTTCTGAAGAGAGGACTTCAATTATATTAGGTTGCCAAGTATGAAATGGAGCAAACTTCATATTATTTATTTCAATCGCACACAACCTCATTTAGAGGCCGTATTTTGACATAATTTGTTTTTCGTGTGAAAGTACATCTTTTCCTCTTTCTAACGCATATTTCAGTTTGAAAAAAATTGTAATAGTTTTTTTGGATAGGCGATTAAGTGAGACCACAGAAATCAGCGAAATTCTTGTGTTGATGAAGTATGAGTTCCAGCGTGATGCCATAACATAGTTGGTAGTCGCCAATATCAATAGTGTGTTCGGCATTCAAGTAGCTTCAAATGCAACTATAGTTCGTTAGTTTAAAAAAAAAATCGTTCGGGAGATTTTGACCTGTCTATTGAACCACATGGCTGACCCAAGATTCAGGTAAATAATGAAGTCCTGAAAGCCAATGTGGAAGTGCACATGAATTATGATTATTGTACAATGTATCAAAGCAAACAATCTCGACTCATCTGGCACATATCGGTGAAGTGAAAAATCTGAACAAGTGAATACTGCATGAATTGACTGATGCACAGAAGGAACAAAGACTTGATGCATGTCTTTCTCTTCTTTCTCGCAATAAATCCGAACCATTTTTAATCGAATTGTTACGTGTGGTAAAAATGGATCATGTAGGATAATCGTAAGCGTTTATCACAATGGTTGGACAAAGATGAATTACCAAAACACTGTCCGAAACGAGACATCCACCAGAAGAAGCTGATAGTCACTGTTTGGTGGTCTGACTCAGGTGTCAATCACCATAGCTTTATCGAACATGGCGAATCGATCACGATGTAAGTCTATTGTTATCATCTAGAAGAAATAATGAGAAATCTTGCGAATAAACAACCAAAATTTGTTAATCGGATGACTCCAATCCTGCTGCATGACAACGCTCAACCACATGCCACACGAATGACCGTGTCAAAGCTACAGGAGTTGGAGTTGGAAACTCTCCGTCGCCCACCGTACTCGCTCAACCTTACCCCAACTGACTATCATTTCCTTCAACTTTTTATCTGGATAAAAATTCAATTCCGCATCCAGGCTTCTGCAGCAAAGGGATAAATTAAACGGAAAAAGTGTATCGATAACATGGATGCATAATTTGATTAAAAATAAAAAGGTTTTATTGGAAAAAATATCGTATTCAATTATGTGCATTTTTTGCTCCATTTCATACTTGACAACCTAATATTACTTGTGTCATATTTGACAGTTAATAGCATTACAGCACTGTGATCTGGTTGGATCTTTTGTACTAGTAATATTCTACTAGTATATTTCTAGGCATTCTATTTCTTTGGTAGGATCAAATAATTTCCAAGGAGGCCATATCCTCATCCGTTCTGGCGTTATCGCCATTTCTCCAGTTAAGACTAGTCTGGTGGTAGTCAGCTCTATACCCTGCCAATCCATATATATTACAGGTGGTGTCAATTTCAAGAAAGAAAATCCGTGACCGTGAGAATAGAAAAGTCTTAACATCTCGTCGTTATGGATAATAAGCATGTCAATTTATTCAACCATTAACTATGTCTTTGACATTATCATCTGTTTGTATCTGATTTTCATTTAAATACTTTATAAAAACTTGGGGTAGTTTAATCTGCTAGTAACTTGTTAAACACTATTGACAAATAACCACAGAAGACGGTAATAATAAGTTTAACGAACGGTAATAAGTTTAAATAAACGTTAAAAGAGTTATCTAGTGGTTTCACTTAAAATTGTCTCTCATACATGTTTGGAGTTCAAAACGTGCTCTAAGACATTCCAATCCATTTTGTATTAGAACTTATTTGATCTATTTTTTTATTTTTTCGAAATTATTTTCAGCACAGTACGTATAATGGATAAAATTATCTATTATCGAGGGTCGAAAAATACTATTACGATTTCTATTTCAATGCTTATATTTTGTTTAATACATTATAATTAAAATTTGTTTTATATAATTCATATAGTGTAAAGATTAGGTTTCTCCTTTTCTACAAAACATCGACTCTGATTCATTTTTTTAATAATATATAATACGACAATATTTAATAGGTTATTTCTTTTCTAAAGCCTTATCGAGCTTAAAAAGAATCTAATATACTTATAAATTAAAAATATTCAACTATTCATCTCTTCAAAACTTACTACATTGTTTTTCTTGCATTTTTTTATGTCATATGTACATAATAAAAATATATACAAGTCCTTTACGTTGTAGAAATTTCACTAATAATATTTAATATTTAAATATATATTTTATCAAACTTTATAAGGAAGCATCTCTTCTCACAATTTTTTTAGTAATTCCATTTCATTTTCTTTGTTTTTCATCAATGTATTTCTATTTGAAAACTTTTTGCCTGTAATATGTATGTTCTCAATGTGGGTAAACTGGCTTGCGAGATCTAACTTATATTGTAAAATTGATTTAGTATACTATCTCAAATGAGCTTTACGATCCAGAAAACTAGAAAGTGTTGGAAAACTTTATACTAAGGTTATATAAACACTGGAATATAGGGGTGATATAAGTGAAAACTATAGAGCAGTTCGTTGGACAGAATATGGAGCGTATTCATGAGATGACTTAGCTTGGTATGGATTCATAAATTTATAAAACTAATGGTGTTGAAGAGGACAGAGGTGAATTTGCATCATAAACGATGAGTGGTCGATATATTGAAAGTTATGAAGACATTTGATCTGTAATTTTTATAGGAGTAAGTGATGCAAATAGCGGTGATGTTAATATCAATAGATGAAGAATATTGGATGATCTATGTTAAGGAATAAAGCATTGCTTTTGATAGTTATTTCATGCATCAAAATTAGATTACATCTGTTGATTACTGAAGGCATAATTTAGCAACTCGCAAAGAATTAATAAGGGCAGTGTCGTGGGTAAAGAGCAGGGAGTATTTTAAAATGAAATAGTGAATTAATAAAAGCAAATAGATCAAATACCGACTTACAAGATGAACTGAACATCTATCAGGAGCTACAACAGCAATCAATGCAAAAAATACCCATTACGTCATCGCCAATTCCTACTAAAAAACTTGTGACAATTGCAACGTATTTAGAACCAAATGTAATATTCAAATTAATTCGTTTAAAGACGACAACGATGCACTAAAATACAAACTAGAGCAAATGTTGCAATCATTGGCTGACTTTAAAATGAAGAAAATAAAACTGGAAGTATTCAGCACCACTTTGCGAATCCTACACCCAATCGACAATTATGGCAGAAACATTGGGTCACTGCTTAGTAGGCTATTGGAAAATTTGCTAACCAACCAGAAATTATATCTATCTAACATTAGCGATCTAACAAGTAATTTCATCCATAATGATCACGATTTTATTATAGCCGGTAGTGTCGATGCGATTAAATGGCACCATAACGACACTACAAAAGCAAACCAACTCTTAACACCACTTCTAGGTCAAACTAATGTTTATATTATTGAATATTCTCTTTGATGCCAATTCTTAAACAAGTTCATAATAGCGACTAAACAATTAGTAAATAATATGTTTTATATTAATTAAAGATCGCAATTTTCAGTGACTAAGACAACTGAAAGGTAATAGGCATAATAAAGTTACTGGTTATAAAATTACCTCTTCTTCGTCAAAAAAATTGAATATCGTCCCTACAGTAAACACTAAATTAAATTGTTTATTCTTGAATATTCGCTTCGGTCTAAAGTAAATGCACTTGATGTTATTGCTAATAATAAATTAATGAACATTTCTGACATATGTTTATGTGAACATTGGTTAGTAGAAGAGAAACCAACCAAGAGCGGTCCTACAAAAAAAAACCAAAATACCCAAGCCGAAGAGGGCGAAGGTCGCTCCGATATCCATCGCATAGAAACCGTCTCCAAAAAAGAAGACAACCACCACTATAATTTTTAATGTGGAAATATGTGACAACGGTAGAACCTGGGACAATATCCCCTCAAAAATGGTAGTTGTAATTATAAATTTTCATGTAGCCTCGCAGTTTTCTCGAAAATTATCTTCCGGGGAAGCAGTTTTAATAATGATAAAAATAACGTCGAAAATAATGCATTAAATGTACATAATCACGCCACTAAGAAGGATTGTGAGATATTTGGCATTGAAATTTATAACAATATACTAATCACAGTCTATAGGTCAGCGGAGATTCTGAAACATTTATCTATTATTTTTAAAGTCTTAGATAATATTAATCTTTCCAATAAATACGTGTTTTTAGCTACGGATATTAACGTATGATTCAATGAGGATTATCACAACTAAACCGATCTTGCTGATATTGCGCGCAACTATGGTTTAAACTTTTTAGATAACTTCCCGGCTCGCCTGAACAGTTGTATTGATAATGTAGGCACTAATTATCCTGACTCAGTTACACAGCCTTTGGAAACAGCAATGTCGGATTATAGGGGTGTCTTATTTAATATAGCTTCTAAAAAATTGACTAGCGCAAATCTAAACATGCAATCACATGACCGATTACTGCAGCTGGAAAATTTATTCCAACGGCTAGACTCGAGAGACTGAAGCTTCATTAAGGACAACTTTAATATTTTCAATACTTTTCTTTCAATTTTTCTCATGCACTTGCAAGCAAGTAAGTTAGCTGCTAATAATGCTAACATTAGAGATTATGATTTTAAACTAAAGGCTGCGTGAACCATAATTATCTCAGAAAGAATATCGACTACTAATAATTAAAAAACCATCAAACATTTCATCTGTAGAATTTGATACTTTTTTTGGCGAAATCGTTCATAAAATAATCCAACTACCAAAATCTACCCCAGATCCTATAATATGAATGTGCAATAACCCTCCCAACTGCAAACATTATTTTAAATTTTTTGAAGTCTCTTCCATTACTTTTAGTGATATAATATATAACATAAATAATAGCAAAAGTAGAGATACTTATGGGCTTCGATGTGATTCAGTCAAAGCATGCAATAGAATATTTTCCCAGATGCATTCAAAACGGCATTAGTTAGTATCTCATTAATTTCACTATTTACCAAAATTCTTAAAAAATCGTCCAAATACAATTAGTTCAATAATTTGAGGAGCCAACGCTACTACGAAATGAACATTAACAGCCAAAATAATTTCTCTGAAAAAAATGATACAAGAAGAAACCAAAATAGAAATCAAATATTCTAGATGCCGAGGAAGATCCTTTCTGCCTTAACATTATGGTGATGGATTGGGTTTTCCACCTGTTCTCTTTTCGGCCACAATTTTATGTCTAGTTTTAAATAATTTGTTTGAATGTATATTATTTAAGAAAGAAGATCAAAAATAAGTAAATAGCTAAATAAAAAAACAATTAGATTTTAGAAAAGGGAGATCCACCTCAGATGTAATCTTGAAATTAGGTTAGTTCCACTGACAGGTGAAAGAGGGAACATATTTAGGTTTTCTAGACTTTTTAAAAGCTTTTGACTGTGTCTCACATCAAATACTATTACATAAGCTCTATTTTTACAATGTACATCCGAGTAGTTGTAGATTAATAATGCCATACCTCTCAGAAAGGCAATATAGCGTATTATCAAATAGATGTTTATGCAATTCCTTACCAACCATACACGGTATCCCACAGGGTTCTATCTTAAGATAGAATTTCAAAATAAATCGAAAACTGCCCGTAGCTGTTGTTGACACGAGACAATAAATAATCTGTTTTATTAAAATGTCAGTTGAAAGGGAAGGGGAGTTGTGTCCAGTGAATTAATTTAATCAGTTAGTTACTAAATAGTCTAATTTTTGAAACGTTTATTGTTTTCAGCTGTACTGCAAATTCTTCTACAATTAATATATCTTCCGTTACTATAAAACCATTAGGCCTCTAAAGTATATATTTAGTCTTTTTTATATTTCAGTCCAGCACTTTTTTCTATTGTTTATTTATTGACAGGGAATTTCTGTTTTTTTTTATATTCTAAAATTACGTTTTTAATTTCTTTGTTTATAAAATTTATTTTTAATTATAATCCGTCCTTGTATAAATTACTGTATCAGTAAATGTATCTCTTTCATTTTAAAACCAAGATACCCTGGTTTTTTTTAATTTCCGGTCTATCTGAAGTAGACTCTGACAAAAACAATTTGTAATTGAAGATAATATTTTATGGATCTTCTGTAAAATCAAATATGGTTATTATTATGTCAGTAACTTTAACTTAGTAGTAATTGTTAGTAAAAAATATATTCCGGAGATAAAGGAGATGGTTTTGGGTTTGAGTACTGTAACCAAATTATGTGGGTAGATGATGTGAAGAGAGGTTTGAGATAAATGAAATACAAAAGAATGGTTGAGATGTATGTTGCATGTCGAAGAATTTGATTAATTATTTACCAGTTTTGGAATGCAACTGTTTTTTTTTCAATTAATTTTAAATCTTTGCCCCTTTTGATGTTTGTTTTTATTATATTTAGTATTTTAATTACTTTTACAATTTTATTTCAAACTGCCTTAACTGTTTGATTGGTTTTGCAAAATTAATTCTGCTTATCAATTTATTTAAATAAATTTCAATACAGAATTTTATAAATTCATTCATTTTAATTTTTGTTTTTGATCAGAAATTGTTCATAAAACGAAACCTCAGTTAAAATCATTTTTGATAGAGTGTGTGTTTGTTTAGATACTTTTTTTTATTTTGAGCACTAAGGTACTAAAGCACTAAAGGGATTATTTGTTTCTGTTTTTTTTTAAATATTCAAATAAAAATTTGAAACAGTAAATAATTCTAACTGAAGATAAATTTTTACGAGTTACTTGATTTTGGATTTTGGTTTGTTATTCATTTAATTCCAAATTGTTGTAAAGACAACCTATAAATAATAATATTTCTACGTAGGGTAAAGAATTCCGTTGGCCACCATATTTTCGTTTAAAAATAAAAACTATATATATTTGCCCTTTGAAGTTGTTTTTTACACGTGCATAAATAATTGTGTTCAATATTTGTGACGAATCAAATGATATGCTTTCATCGCACCTGACAATGAATACGAACATGTGTTCGTTTTAATTACTCAGTTAATATTGCAACATTGACATCTAATTATACAAAACATATCTGCCATTTGAAAATCAAGGTTTCAGCGAATTATGAAACCGCGAACTTGATTACGAATGACCCTGAACTTCAATAATACATTCGCGCATCCAGTTCTCGGAAATCAATAGAGGATGGCTTTATAGTGGCATCGTTCGCTCATAATTACTACAATTTCGATAAATATCAAACTGACTCACCATCCTACCAGCTGCGTAATTGTGCAACTTGACGAGCGTCTTCATGTCGCTCATTTTCTTGTATCGCGTATCCATGAAGTCCTTGGATTTTCGTATGCCGTAATTAATGTTGTCCCCGCAGCCGCCCCAATCCCATTCACCTTCCGGTAAGGTGACGCCGTTGCTCAGCTTTTTGTCGCCCTTCTTCTTCATGCGCTTCATGTTCTTCTCGCACGAACACTCCGTCAACTGCCCCATGGAACATGCCCTAGTCACCGCGAATGTTACTCCAGCGGCAGTTAGAGCGTTCACGAAACCCGTCTCCCTAGTATCTGAAACAAAGAAAAAGAGAAAAATTTTAATAATTGTTAATTTAAAACCAAAATTAATATTTCTTGAATGACTTTCTCACTTATTACTTGGTGAAACATTTTCAACTATTACTGATGAAGATAATCTTTAGAACTAGTATTATTATATGTAATATTATTCGATTTCGGTTTTATAGGTATAGTTGTGAATTAAAATATTCACGCACCATTAAATGTTATTACCAATTAAACACATTCATGTCAAACCGCAATGAACGCTTAAAGGCGAGGATCGCGCCAACACAATCCATTATTACCATCTTTCGTTTTTCTTTCGATCCCTGTTTTACAAGAAGTCTTAATATTAAACCGTGTTAAGGTAAATTAAAGGTGTTTTTATGTAAAGTATAAAGAACGATCATATCTCGGAGTCAATGAGATAGATCCCCGCGGAGATACCACCTACTGCGGTAATTGTCATTCAGCGTCACCTTACCAAGATAAATATCTTCGGGCATAATTCAGCTAGCTGATGCTAAATCACATTTCCAATTACTATATAAACTCAAACTCACTTGAATAGATAACATATAAAGTTACTACATATTGATGCGGAATTTATTAGATCAAAATCTCTCGCTTCTCTCCCTTCGCGGATCCACATTCCAGCTCACTTGAGTAATATGCACATACTTACTACTAGATCGGTGACCTTTTCTATGCCGCCAATTTATTATTCCAGCCATTTATTCTTAACTCATACAGGGTTCAGTCTGGCGATTTACCATATATTATACCGGTTTTCTTTACGGGAAATTATTGTTTTCGTGGACATTTCTGAATTTCAAATGGAATTCACATTTTAGAATATCACGAGGTGATTCCTATGATTAAAGATTGTCAATGGGATTAATATACACTATATTTTGTATATCTTATTACAGCAAAATGTAGTAATGATATTTTATACCCTTATTACTTACATTTACAATCATGCGTTTATCCGAAAATGCAGACGAACGATTAGAAAATGGTGTATGTGTATGTTTTGTAATTAGTAATAATAATTTGACTTGTTATATTTGGCTTAACTATATAATAACATGTAGACCTAAGCTCGTTTCAAACGCCTTTTTTGAATTGAATCGGTAAGCTAACAAAATCAATTAAAAATGTTATAACAGCAAAACGTTAATCATTTTGATAATACTTTTTATTTTTACACAATACTTACTAGCTTAGTTTACACAGTAATTCATAAATAATTACTGTTGAAACTAGTCACGAATATTGTGTAAAAATAAAATGTAGTATAAAAAATCTAAACGTTTTTTTTTGTTATTCATTGAAAATATACTACGAAGTGAACGCCTCCAAAATTCAAGATTTAAAAATGTTATGGTCGAAAAATATTTGAATAAAAATTACTTATAATAAAGCACAAGGAATCTCCCTTCAGATTTTTATTAAAATACTCCTAGTATCTTTTATAAACTAAGATTATCTTTACTTTACTCATCAAATTGAAATAACAAGAATGCTAGTCATTGAATTTTTTTAAATAAGAAAGGAAATGGATTTATAAACACGAGTTTCTTTTTATACAACATTGGATATTTAAAAAGAGATCTCTATACCACACATTTTGATACGCGAGTCAAATGTCTGATCCACATTTAGAAATAATGCAAAGCATTCCATTCGAGAGATGTATTTTTTTTTATATTAAAGGTCAGAATGGTGTATAGAAGTATTTATAATTGTAGGAGTAAAAATCCAAAATAAAATTTGATAAGAACAATGAGACTTCGATTTCCAAAAGGATTCAGGTGTCTGAAGTTGGCACTCCAATGGAGAATTCATATTATATTATATTTCTTAGTTCATTTTGAAATATCTGGATTTAATATCAACCCGTTAATCAGAAAGAGATATTTAAGTTTAGACAATTGGGTGCCAAGATGAGACCGCATTCAAAATTCTAATCAAAACGCTCTAAACAAATTTAAAAACATATTTTGAATTGTACTATAATTCCTAATACTGTTAAGAAATAATTGCAATGTTAGATATTTGTAAATATCATTTTCATATTACTTATTTAACATTGGTTATGAATACAATTCTTAAAGTTGACTAATATCAGAATCAACCAAAACTACCAAAAATATGTGTTTTCTTAATCCAGAGTTTGAAAGATAATAAAAATATAAGCAGTTCGTTCATTCTAAATACCTTTTCTAAACGAATTAAGCATATATAGTACAAAAGACCTTTATTGGCATATAATAATAAAATAATAATACCATCACTTTCTTCTTGCATATTTTTCTCGTCCCAATTTCAACAGAGTCTTTGAAGCGGTACCAATTTCCCTTATTCATTCAGTCACCTTTTTGATTTTTCTTACCCATTCATTTACAAACCTTTTCAAAATGCCTCCAAGTATCATTTCTACACACCCACAGATATATCTAGGCCTATCTTGCCAAGGTGACCTTTATCTTTATACTGGGCTCTAGTCTCTTGTCACTTGCACCTCTCACCCTTCAAACATGTCATTTTATCCACGTCTTACAATACATCCGTTCCTGTCATGGATTTCTATTTTTTTATATAATTTTCTCACTTATTCCTTGGTGAAACATTATGAAACAAACTAAGTGTTTATCAATTCTCTACCTATGGATTTTTACTTTCTTTCCTATCTATCACCGAATCCGCTATGTTTACTCTATGCTCTAATCATCAATTAACTACATTCTCAGATAATCTCATTCTCTTGCTTTAATTTCTGCTTAGTTTCCTCTACACCCATGTATTCTTTTCAAACCCCTTCCACTAGTCTCTTCTCCTCTAATAATCCATTTGTAAACTTTATTTAATAACTCGTTATTGTTTCACAATGCATACTTTATCTATTTGTTTCCTGAAACACAATTTATCCTGGAGTCGACTTTTCAACCACCAGCATATTCTTTAGAAACCGCAGTTATTATTTCTCTCTCTACGTACTTATATACTTTTGTATCCCATACTTCCACTCCATAGATTACAATTCACTTCAAACACACATCCTATAATTTATTAACCTATCATTTTCCCCACTTGTCTTTCACAAAACTCCACGTTTTCCTTGCCTTTTCTTGCACTTATTTGTTTTGGGGATTATTAGTACTTCTAAATACATCAAAATGATTTATGAACCAAGGTGTTTCCAATATTTTCTAACATTTTTTATACTTTCAAATGTAATCTGACGAATGCTCCTTCACAGATATTGCTAGTATCTACTTTCGAAAAATGTTTGTTTCTTACATAGAGAATTATTAATATCAAAAAACAAAAAAAGTATTAGTCGTCCAAATAATCAAACTCGATAAAATCAGTATTTAAAAAAGTTCTATAATAAATAAAGGTTTTAGTTGATATTTGAAAATATCGGTTGCCCATCATTTAGTAGCAATTTTTTCATACGATTTTGTTGTATTTTTGAAATACAAAATAGTTATCCATAACTATATAAACGAGATACTAAACGCAAAAATTAAATTTAGAAAATGGAATCAGATCTTATGGAACTCTTAATTTTTAGGTCCATCGACCTTTATTCAAAAACATTATTTGTAGTTCTAGATATTTTTGATATTAGTACTCAAGTAATATCAGAAGATGTTCATAAAAGATTGACGCTTTGACAATTGAGACTGAAGACATTCGTTGTTGCCGAATGTCTTCAAGACATGGGAGTAGCAGAAGAAAGAAGGACGAAAAAAACGTTAAGAGATATGTAGGGAACACTAGTAGTGGATTGAGAAGCTACTGGTGACATATATGTTGACATAAGCAAGAAGACAGAACATCGAAAAAAGAAGAGAATCGGCAAGCTTAAGAAGCTAACGATCGATTAAGTACTTATAAAATTGTAGTTCTACATATTTTTGATATTAGTTCTAAAGTAATATCCGAAAATGTTCATAAAAGATTGACGCTTTGACAATTGAGGCTTGAAGACATTCGGCAAAAACGAATGTCTTCAAGATATGGGCGTAACAGAAGAAGGAAGAACGAAAAAACGCTAAGAGATATGTAGGGAACACTAGTGGTGGATTGGGAAGCTACTGGTGACATATATGTTGACATAAGCAAGAAGACAGAACATCGGAAATAGAAAAGAATCGGCAAGCTCAAGAAGCTAACAATCGATTAAGTAGTTATTGACAGTTTTTCGATAACGAAGAGGGTGAAAGAAAGTTTTGATACGGCTGGTTGTTTCTGTTAGTACTATTTTCCTAAATTTTGGGAGGGTACACTTATATTAAGTAAAGTTAGAAGCAAATTAAAATATCTGGGATGCCGGATTACGGAATCGCTCAATCAAAAACTAAAACCTTTATTAACAAATAATTCACATCTACTATATTCTCAGATAATCCCATTCCCTTTTGCTCTAATTTCAGCTTTGATTACCCTACACCTATGCGTGCTATCATCTCTTCTCCTCTAATAATAAATTAGTGTACTTCATTTCATAACTTGCTAATGTCTGTATTGCTTCACACTGCAGACTTCTTCTATTTGTTTCTTAAAACACAATCTATCCTGGAGTCGACTTTTTAACCACCAGCGTATTCTTTAGAAACCGCAGTTATTCTTTCTCCTTCTACCTACTTATATACTTTTGTATCCCGTACTTCCCCTCCATACATTACAATTGACTTCACAAATACATTCCATAATTTATTCACCAATAATTTTCACAACTTCTCTCTCGCAACACTTCACGCTTTCCTTGCCTTTTCTTGAACCTATTTCTTTTGGAGGTTATTAGTACTTCTAAATACGCCAAAGGTGATTATAATATTTTCTAACATTTTTTATAGCTTAAAGTGTAATCAGTGTCATCTGGTGAATGCTTCTTCACAAAAATGTCCAGTTTCTAGTTTCTAGTTTCTACTTTTCAGAAAGTTTTGTTTCTTGGACAGAAAATTATTAATATTCAAAAACAAAAAAGGATTTTTTTAGTTGAAATTTAAAAGTATCGGTTGCTCATCATTTAGTAGAAATTTGTTCATAGAATTTTTGAAATACAACGCACAGCTATCCATAAATATTTAAATGAATGAAAAAGCTTGAATTAAATTTAGAAAATGCACTCGGATCTCCTAGAACTCTGATTTTTTTTGTCTTTTTGTGTTTCGGACTCTAGTCAAAAACATAATTTTTAGTTCTAGACTTTAGATATTTTTTTATCTTAGTACTCTTGTAATACCAGAAAATGTCCATAAAACTTCCATGCTTTTATAAGGTTTCTGTTGTGGCTATTTTAAGGCATGATATTAACTCGTCATTTGAGAAAGTGTATTACATATACTCCAGCAAATCAAATATAAAATCATCATTTATGATGATATGCCGTTCATTCTTAGCCATTGGTGGTCATAAATCGAACATGCATAAAACATCGGGTATAGATTGAATAGTATCAAGTGATGTGGGTGTACGAGAAGAATGAAGAAATGGGTTGCTACATGTGGTATGTACGTGGAAGAAGATAGAATAATGAAAAAAAAAACAAATCGATCATAAGAAAAATCGGTGTTTACAGATGCATGAGCGTACTAGAAGAAAGAACCAAGAAGAAAAAGATAACAGATATGTGGGGAATACTAGTGATTGAGGATTGAGTAACTACTAGTGGCATATATGTTGGCACAAGCAAGAAGACAGAAGAGCGAAAAAAGAAGAGAAACGGCAAGCTCAAGAAGTTAATGGTGGATTATGTAGGTGTTGACAGTTGTTCGATAATGTAGAAAAATAATATTAAGAGAAGTAAAGATTATGAAAGTGGGATAAAGCTTTGAAACCTTTGGTTGTTTTTCTTACCACTTTGACCCTAAATCCGGGAAGGGTAGACATATATTAGATAAAGTTAGAAGTAAATTTAAATTTCTTGAATTATTTTCTCATGTAACTCGTCGTGAAACAATTTGTAATATAAAATAATACAATTTACGCTTAGTTTGTTTCACTGTTTATTCATTTATGCCATAATCGGGGAGTTCCATCATTTTCTACATGACGGAAGTATATATATTACAAATCAACATATCTGTATTTCATTCTTTGATAATGACGTATTTGTGGAAATTAGTCATATTAAATAAATAAACAGTGAAACAAACCAAGCGTAAATTGTTTTATTTCTATATTGTAAATTTAAATATATCTGGGATGATAAATTACGGAATCGCTCAATCTCTCGGAAGAGATATGGTGCCGAATTAAGGAACTCAGATCAGCATTTCAAAAACTAAAACCGCTCGGAAAGTACTTCTCTATGGTTGTGAAAAATTGACGCTCACCAAAAGGGACCTTAACAAAATTGAAACATTTGAAATGTTGATTTATCGAAAGCAGCTTACAATACCGTGGACAAACAGAACCCGAAACGAAGAAGTTCTCTACAGAATAGACCACGGCAGACTAATATTACAGACAGAAAACGCAGAAAACTGGAATACCTCGGACACATATGCAGAGGATCTAGATATTCTTACGCCTGATTCTAAATGCCAAAATAGAAAGAAGAAGGTGAATAGGAAATAAAAAACTGTTTTGGCTATGAAACCTACAGAAATGGTTCATACCAGTGAACGCTGATGACCTACTTCACGTGTCACAGGATCGAGAGAGCTTTAGAATAATCACAAATATGGCAGCGCCAACATTCCCTAGGTTGCTTCACATTTAAAGAAGAAATAGTTTAAATATATTGCAATACTTGTGTAAGGTAATAAATAGCTAATTAACCTGTCATTCTTAAGTGATACGTTTTAGGTAGAAATGGCTCTCCGTGGCCTATATAGTATCAAGTGTGAAAACCATGTCACTTTCAAGAAATTGAGATAGAGATTTTGAGTTGTCTTCATTGAAACTGCTTTAATTTCAAATCGTTTGCAATATTTTCTAATCAACGCAAAATAAATAATTCATAAGAAAACTCTTATGGAAAATGATGGAAAACCGATATTTTCTAATTTTAATAGCTTATATTAAACTATCAACTTAATAACAAAATATATTATAAAAAAATGTTTTCAAACGAAAAAATAATCAGTAATATTAATCTGAAATTTTTTGCCGTAGTACTGAGTGCGATTCTAAGCTTTTATTGCTATCTTTTACAATGCCTAGGATGCAAAGACGCGCAAATTATCATCAACTTTCTGAGTTTAATAAAGGGCGGATAGTTGGACTTATAGAGGCTGGACTCTCTTTCCGAGAAATTAGGGACAGGGTGCACAGAAGTTTAGATAGCATTGTAAGATTTGGTCGGGAATGGGATCAAGAGGATCGAAGATGAAGAGATAGACGACGTCGAAGAACCACAGAGAGTGCAAATCGGCTTGATACTGTTGGCTTTAAGAGATCGTTTCTCCCCTACCAAGTCCATTGCAAACCAGTGGTATAAATGGATGATTTTTGGCCTTCTTTTAACTCTCTTTAGAAGGTTAATAGTATTTCTAGAATTTCTAAAATGAATTGAGAACTCTATTCAGACCTTGATACTCCCAATGGATTCCAATATTTCTGAATTAGAATTTGGTGTGTAATTTGATGGCAGATCTTGAATAAATATTCACCGTTTCTGTTTTCCAGAAAGTTTTGTTTCTTAGTAATATCAATTGTTATTTAGATATCATTTTACCTATTTATACTCTTTTAAAAATATACCTTTAGTAAAAAAAATTGTCGCAGACATTTATGTCAAGATATCGGTTGATTCTCTCTTGCTCGAATTGTTGTGGATCCAAATTTGGGCCATGAGACATTGAATTGGTCGAAATAAAAAGATAACTATGCTCTGTGCAATCAAGTCACAGCAATCAACTTCGTTTTTATAGCCTATAAGAAAAAATCGTTAAATTCTTACGTTACGCGTTTTTGTATTAATTTAATGCATTATTGGTAGTTTTGGTTTGTTATGATAAATAATGTCTACAACTCTTTGGTACACTAAGGTATTTTTACAAGCCATATAACCTAAAAACGATAATTTATTGTATAAATAACTCCAAGATATTTTATTAAATGAACATAATCAATTGTGGTATTAATAGAATTTAATGATACTGTCTTATTTGTATTGATTTTTAAAGAGTTTAAAGTCAAGCCTTTAAATTTTTTAAATTTTGATTTATATTGTTTGTGACTTCTTGCAAATTGCTCGATTGTACATAAATTATAATATCATCAGCAAATAAATTATCCCTGCATTGTTTTGAATATTTGCTAATGTAATTTAGGTACAGTTTGGGTACTAGTGGACCAAGGATACTTCCTTATGGTACACCAATTCTATGTATATGAAATGCTATCTCCAATTTTTATATTTTGCACTCTATTACTCTGCAAAACAAATTTATAACTGCTCAAGTCTATACATTTTTAATTTTTATATTAATATTTCCGAATTAACTGTTTTTAAAGCTTTTTTTTAAGTCAAAAAATATAATGTGTATTATCATTCCTTTTTTAAATTCTTTTTTCCATTGACCAAATAAAATGCAAAGCTTTCTCACAATTATATTATCATCGAAATCCTGTTTGATTTTTTTGTTAGTATTTTTGTTGTAATAGTTGACATATATTTTTACATATAATTATAATATAATGGGGACGTAATAATTTATTAACATTTGCCTGATTACTTAACGATTACGTCAATAAGAAGGCTGTAAATTAAGTAACGCAACAATTTCTTAGCTGGTGGCTTCGTTACTCACCATATTAATTAAGTGTTTTTTTCTAGAAACGCGCCTCGTGAAATCTTAATAGTATCTTCAATATTGAAGCAATAAAATTTTATCACATTCATAAACTATTAAACGCAAACACACACACACACATATACAATACAATAACATCTTTCTACTTTATGGTCTCATTGGTTTGCATTGCAAACTTATGACGTCGATTCGTACCGTAAGGCCTTTCCATGAAAATACTACGTAGCCCAATGTACATTGCAGAATAGTTGTTTATACATGTATATTGTATTACAATGTATCTAATGATTTAACAATCTGCGTGTACCTGTATCGGGAATGCACGAGACCAGCGAGACGATATATAAGGATGCCGTCTCTCTCCCTTTCGGACCGCAACGAGACAACATCAACATAAATTTGCCACTGGTTTGACAGACGGAATGCTTCTCCACTGCTCTTGGAAGAGACGTTTGCACCGCTAGGCAAATGACACTCAATTATGGAGGTGGAACAAGTAGCAATCTCCGGTGGCGACAAAAGAGGGTTGGCAACTTTAAGGGATACTAATGGATTTTAATCACTCGATGACAGCCACTGTTCATATAAGGATTTATACCACCATTTAAAATTAAGCATCGTTTTGTTTTACAGAAATAATCTTCTGATTTAATTAATTATTAATGAAAACTGCTATTTATCTGCCTACAGTTACAAATGTATATATAAATATTATATTTAATTATAATCAATTCACACCTCCCAGAAAATATTTGATGTGAACTGTTTTATCCACAAATGCAGTTGATTATAAATTTCTAAAATAATTTATAGGTCAACACATTTATTTTATTTATATAATCTAATTTGAATATATTACAATTGTTTGTTTCTTGCCACTATTGGATACTTACATTATGCAAACTTTAAATGTAGCGCGTAATTGAGTAGCAAAAACGTTTGCCAAATTTCTGTATTTATATTACAAACGAAAATTAGCAAATCCAAACAGTGATTACTTATTTTAGTGCTTAAGTCATTTACACGTTCTGAAAAGGTTATTTTTTTTAAGAAAAATCTTTCGTATTTAATTTAAATTATCAGTGAAATTGCAATAATTATAGTTAAAAAAAAGAAGTAAAAGAGGTAATAAAAAAATAGACACTATAATAAAGAATAGTTTGAATACGAATGCACTAGTTAGTTTGTAAAATACTTTTATATACACTTTTTATTTGTCGATTATAATATCCTCTAAATGCTAATAATAATATATTTAATATTTTTCAGCATAGGGTCTTAAAATATTATACAAAATATTTTTTACGCATTTTCATAATTGATTTGAATTGATATATTAATAGTAATTGTGATGACTGTTAATTTTTATAGTTTAATATTTTTATATTCTTACAAAATAGTGTTTTTGTCCTAATGTTTTTTATAATACATTTTTATAAAAAAATAAGTCTAGATATTATAGAAAAAAGCTTTTGATTTAGATTTATTATTTGAGTCTTTTGCACAATAAAAAAATTATGCATAGAGTAATTTTAATTAACTCTTTGGCAAAGATAGGCATAATTTTTCTAAACTCTATTTGCAATAATAATAAAAGAGTTATTTTATAAAATTTTAATTATATATGTTAGTATATTTATTATTATATTATTTTTCAGCATTTTTGCCAAAAACTTGTTCTAACTTTTCTTATTTTGATTATATAAAGGATCACATTAAGATTAATTAGTTAAAAGATATTGATTTTCTAAAATAAATATTTCCTCTCATGAAATACTAAATGATACATTACAATTGGTTTCAGTTAAGTTTCAAACCAGTTATTGTTTTAATTTGTTACTTTATGTTTTTACTTTTCACTTTGATAAAATGAAGAATTAAAAGAACTATTCAAGTTAAAAGTTTTGTTATCATTAGAAAAAGCGTGATAGATGGTTTCATTTATTACACTTATTCTCAATGGGTCATAAACTTAATAATACAGTAGAAGTTGTAATATTGTGATATAAATACTAAAATTAATAATTAGGTACATTTTCTTCTCATTTATTCCGGTTTGGTCTACATAAATAGCAACACAATTTCTTTGTCCAATTTGTTGCACTCCCAAAGATTTTTATTTAGTTATTTTTGGCTTTTCTGCTGATCTTATTGCTAGTATTGACAGATATTCTGTATACGTTTTTAGAAATTCATTTTTCTGGTTTGCTTTCACCATTTTGATCATTATATCATTCACTTATGTTTATTGTTATTAAAACTACTTCTTGCTGGTTGAGATATTCAAAATCAGCATAGCTACACCAAAATACATGTTTGACATTAAGTTGGACGTATATATTGATATTTCTTCGATATTTTTCTTTTAGTCAGCCATTTGATATTGAATTTTTAGAGCGGATGCACAATGACACTGAATAATATATTGAATAAAAACAACACAGTTGAGAGGGTTTCACTTTTTATTGTTGAACACTTGTTTCATCGGGATAAATAATAATTTTATAAATACTGATATACTTAATCTGCCTGATAAAGCCACTATGTGGTGAAACATGTTGCAGAATTCAACAATAAAAAGTGAAACCCTTTTAACTATGTTGTTTTATTTCAACCCCAAAAAATGATACATGTATCTAAAATTGGGTTTCTTCCGGCAGATCAGCAAAGAAGTTTTGAGTGAAAAATCAATGCTAAATTTGATCTGCACCCTTTTTGGATTGGAAAAATTAGTTTTATGAGTATTTGCTTACAATATTTGTTTAATTGTGTATTTATTACTTAACGTACTGCATAATAAATATCAGGTTAAATACAAAATATTATACTGAATTGCAAAATATGTACATTTAAATAATAAATAATGGATGAGGTGTTAATATGTTAGTCTGTCAAAAGGCAAAATATGTTTTAACTACAAATAATTGGTTAAAACATGGTGAATTTCTCAATTTAGTTCAAGTATCTCTTTACAAAATATTATAGTAGTAGTAGTAGTAGTAGTGATATGGCTATCGACCACGTGGTCCTTCCGCCATGAGTGATTTGTGTATTTGTGTGTGTGTAAATGAGCTTGTTACTTTGAAGGATCGCCCCCGTCACTCTAAAGCACCATTAATTGTATCCCAACGATGAATGGTACCGGTCACCCATCCAACTACTGGCCCGAACAAAAATATTATATTTATTATTGAATGCCAAATAGTTTTGCTTATTGTATGATCGTTTTGACACGCGAATGCTCGGGAAATGATTTTTAAAACTGAAAGACAGTAATTTGTACTGATGTACTAATTCTTCTTTATACCATTCCCAAAATTAATTCGAAGAAGTTTTTGACTAAGAATTTTGACCACTGTAATGTATTAAATGTTCATACTCTGTGAATTTTCATTCAGCTTTATAAGGCACTAGGATTCATCACTAATAGTAGAGGGTAGTAACCAATGATGTATACATCTGACATATAGATTTTCTATATTTTTTATTTGATTGATTGTTGAGGCACAGGCGTTGAAAATCCAATCCAATCGACAACGTCTGATTTTCAAATTTGTTTTGTTTTAAACACTATACATGTTTCGCCACACTGTGGCTTTTTCAGGTAAAGAAAATACGAACAATGTCTGATTAGAAATTCAGAAAATCTGATTTGAAAATCAGATATTGTCAATAATAAATTTAAAAATACGAAAATTTGGAATTTATTATTTAATTTTCTACAACGAACTAAAGGATTTTAATACATTTTATTATTCAGATATTGTCGTTTTATTAATATTTTTATTCTCCAGCATTTAATCGTATTTTATAGTGATTGCTATATTTTTAATTCTTCTGGTTTTTGGAATTCATTCTTTTAATTCTCTGAAAATATTTTGTTATTGAGTACTTGATTTACATTTGCATAAATTCTAATCATCCATTGATTCAAAGGCATTTCTCGGTATTTAGTGATATAAGACATTTTCGAAAAATGCTTAATATAGGTTTATATAAATGATTGTAAATACCTTTTTTGATATCACACACTTTTTAAACTTTAAATTTGCGACTATAGTTTCAACAGCTTTCGCCTGTCAAACAAGGTGTTACAATCATTTATATAAATAATAATGGATCACAAAGTAGAGGCCTCCACAATTATCTATTTATAAATTAAATTTTTCTAAGGTTTACATTAGATATCACATGAATTATGTTCTTTATTTTGTGGTATTCTATTGATGTCTTTTGTATCTTTTATCGCTATGCTTTTTTATGATAAATTAAAAGAAGTAATTAAGAGGATCGATGTGGAAGACATGTTTTTAAGTTGATTTTATCGTTTTGTTTTATTTATTTTGCACTTTAGAAGTAATAAATTTTAATTGTGAAGTTGAATTGGTCAAAATCCTATAGGCGGTTATAAAATAAAGAATTTCGAAATTACTACTTTTTCTCTTGATTTTAATGTTTTCCAAGATAATTTCACGTATTTTTATAAAAGGCCTTCTGTAGTTTTCTTGTTTATCGTTGCATCAATAGCTGGATCAGACTTTAGTACAAGAACATTTTTATCATGATTGTTACTTTTAACAACTTTCTAATGATTTCTAAAATTATTTACATTTGTTTTCAAGTAACTTCTAAAATAGGTTACATTAAAGTGATTTTAAATTTATTTACAAAATATAACGTTTTTAAGATCTGCTCTTTTGTGATTAATTATTATTTTTAATCTTTACAATGTAAATTGCTTGAGTTTTTAATATTTTTGTCCTTTGTTCCACTCAAATCCTTCGTTTATGTTGAGATTGTAAAAGCATGTAACTTTTTCCATATCAGAATTTTAAATCTTATGTTTTTATAGTGTTTCTTAGTTTGATGAATATAATTCCTTGACAGACCTTAAAAGATTTTTATTTTATCTTTTTGGGTTATTAGTATCTCTTAGTAGTATTCACTTATTAATTTCTTTCTTTCAATTCTCATTAATATAATTTTTGATCATTATTTATTTATTTTGCTTTGCTTTATCTTAGCGAAATATCCTAACTATTTATATAAATATATAATAATATAATTTGTTTGGGCATGCGAGCAGTTCACGTAGTATTGTTCCACTCAGACTCATATTACCAAAAATAGTATACTCAACAACAGTTTGCCATTTGACAAAATTTTGGCCATTACTGGCTTAATTATGTTTATTTTGTATAAGACTAAGATTACTATCATTAATGGAATATTAAACAAGGATTTTTCACAAGAACTTTGTTTTTAAAAACAAAATAAAAGAAACAATTGAGAATAAAATGATTCAAATTTTGATTGTATTAGAAAGAGTAAGGTTTGACAGTTACACATTTAAATGATATCCCATGAATATCCACCCCAACCACGCCTACAGATATCTATTCTTTCATCAAAATTTCAATTTTGGCGATATAACTGGTTTATTTCGTTAATCATATCACAGATTTTGAGTTTTAAGGGTGCAATCGATAGGCTCCGTATAGTCTCTGTCTTTAACATAGCTCCACAAACACTATTTCATCATGTTGAATCACATGATTGGGCCAACCACTTAACAGCTGAATTTTCGTGAAATTGTGCGATCGAGGAATTTGCCTTACAATAAATCCATCGTTTCGGTTGTTGTGTAACTTGTGACATCATACTATTGAAACCACATAAAACATCAATAATAGGCCAAAATTGACATGTTCTCTCTTGATAGCGTAATCCATTGACCGTAACGGCATTTCCAAAAAATTTTGGAAAAAAAAATCACGCATCCAGGCCAATATACAGTGACACCCTGAACATGCAAAGGCTTTTCAACAATCATTCTTGGAATATCAGAAGTTCAAATGTGGAAATGTTGCTTTGTGTTGAATTCAGACAAATGAAACTAGGCTTCGTCTGAAGAAAATGATTTTTCAGAAAAACGAATTAATATACGGCGATGTGAATAGTTGGTCGGCTTTAATTCTTGCACCAGTTGCAACTTGTAAGGCTACAAAGCCAAATCCTTACGCAAAATTTGTCATATGGTCGTTGTGGATAAACCCAATCGTTGAGAACGTCGAGGAATTGATAAATTCGAATCTTCTTTAAGACTGTTGGTATTGGCACATTATGTACTGAGTCTGTCAACTCAAATTTATCGACCAAATTCTTAATAGCGATCTCAGAAGGGCTATCATGTAGACCGAAAATATATATGAATTTTACGAAATGTAACTTTTACAGATCCACCATTTGTATAGTGAGTTTTTATTATTTTAATGTGATTTTCGAGCGAAATTGCATTAATTGTAATAATCGCCAAAGCTTTCACTACTGATATGTTAAAAAACTAGATGTCAAATTTGTCATGTTGTTAAAAATTTTCCCTACTGAATAAAAAAGTTCGTGTTGAAAAACCTGATATATTTTTATTAAATAATCATTTATAACTTTCAGCTATTTCCGTGAATCATTCCTCATTTATTTATTTTTTGATAATTTCTTGTTTTCTTAAGTTTTAAAATATTACTTTATTTTATTTTACACTCCTATATTTTTTGCCTGGTTCATACAGTGAGTTATTAATTTTTCATTAATTTCATTTTTTGGTCAATACAGCTTTCATCTTAGCAATTCAGAGTAATAACGTAAAAACTTTTAATATTTTTTTCCTAATCTATTTTGATGTCATTCACGGAAATCAGAACAGAAATCTAAAGTTTTGTCAATCAGTGGTAATATTCAAATCAAATTCTATTTACTGTGAATCTCTTTCAATAGGTTTTTAAAAACAATCCATACTAATCTTATAATTAATATAGTTTTTTGACAAATATTATCTCAGTGATATTAAAAATTATAAAAAATTAAATAAATAAACATATCTTTAACAAATCTAATCGCAGTAGAACAAAGTATAACTGTCATAACTTAAATATTGCCTTAAGAAACCATGAAATAAAAATCTTAAACGAATAATGTATTCGCAGAAATTCTATTAATTTACGATATGAATTATAATTGACTTCTTACTTCTGTAAACAAATATTTGTTGTTGTTATTTGGTAAATTTAAAGTATGCTTTAACTAAATAATTTAGTGATATAGTCATACTTGATATACATGCGACAATTTCTGATGATGTAGGAGAGCTATCCGGAAAGTAGTATCCGTTGAGAATATGGAAAAAACTAGTATATATTATTCTTTATTAGCTTCGTTATTCCTGCTAACATATTTAAGTAAATGTATGCATAAACCAATACAAAAAAATTGGCAGCAGGAGTCACAAGCGGAGTTCACTGCTTCTCAGTGATCTTCACACTCAACCCATCCTTCCACAGATAAGTGGTTCCGTTGGTTGTTTCTGGATTCATTTAAGATTTATTAATTCAAAAATATGCTGTATTATCTTCCTTTCTAAAGGAAATTGTAGACATTAATCTTTATATGTCATCATGACGTTTAAACAAACAAATTATAACGTTTTATTTGTGAAGAACATACTATGAATTACTTCTCTACATAGTTACTTCGTAAATTTAAGCATTGTCGTAATGTGTAACAAGTTTTTATATCCCAGCTTTATATTCCTCTGTCACAGATAATCACAGCTTCTTCGAGTTCTTCATTTCTTTCAATGTTTTGTTTCACGTCCAAAAGTCCTTTAGTTTTGTAAACAAATGGTAATCTGAAGGAGCTAAGGCTGGACTATAGGGCGGATAGTTGAAAGAGTCTCATTTGAATTGTTGCACAACTTGAGTGTTATCCTGTCTGAATGAAGCCCAGCATTGTCATGAATAAGGAAATGAAGGAGGATGACGTTACTAAACAACAGACCGCCCGACGAGATGTATTGCTCATTGACTTCAAGGCTCATGAAGTCATGAAGTCAATGAGCAGCACACCTCTTATATCTAAAAAATGCTTATAATAACTTTAACTCGTTTTTTGAATTTGGCTTTAGTGAATGATGATGATACCACTTCAGTGATTGTCTTTTACTCTCAGGTATTGCATAACGAGTCCATGTTTAATCACCAGTGACTATGCAAGTCAAGATTGGGTCTCATTCTAGAAAATAATGTTCTAAAAACTTTAATACTGTAACTGTATGCGTGGCTTTTGTTTATCAGTGCGCAAGCGAGGAACTCACATTGCGCAAATTTTCGGATAATGAAAGTGGTATTTAACAATTTTATGAATAACTGTTCGTGACACATTACGGAAATGTTCACTGATCTCATCAATTGTAACATGCCGATCGAGCTTCACGTATTTGTAATTTGAACTCACCAGTTAGTCCGTAATGACTGACGGCTGCCCCAAACGCTCGTGTCAACATAACATAAGTTTTTTCTCTTTCTAAATTGAAATTAAGACACCAACACCAAGCAGATGGCTCATCTATAACATTTTTTTTTCATACAAATCCTTCAATTGACAAAGAATGTCGCAAAGATGTATATTTCTTGCGTTGATAAAACTATTCACAGCTCTTACTTCATAACTGTTGACGTTGTTTATTTTTTTAACATTTTAAACACCAACATAAACAGCACAGTCAATGCTAGCAAGCTTAAATATAACTGAACATTTAGCACACAACCAGCGGCTACTCCGCACTGTGCAAATCGTTTGTTATGTATTCTTACAATTTTTTTATTCACTGGCTCTGCATCTGCTTCAATTTATATTATTAAATTGTATATTAGTTATTGATTGAACCGTATTTTTGTATCTATTTATAATTGTCTTCTTCTTCTCTAGTCAAAAAATGTCAACGTGATATAATATATGGCAAATAATCTCGTGAAAGAACACCAAAATTGACCTCTGCTTGCGAGAGTGTATATATGTACCTATAGAATTATTTGTCCTGAAAAATATCAAAAAACAGAAGGAAGAAAAGATCTTTTCCTTAGGCATAGCACCAATTTCTCTAGTTAAGTAAAATAACCAATTTACCCTAAATAACCATTCAATAGTTCATCAATATCAGGATAATACAAATAATTTTACCATTTGAAATATTTTATTTTCAATGCTAGATATAACTAATTTAGTTGTGTTAACTCTTGATTAAAACACTTAGAAACCTTTAGTCACTATTTTATTTGTAACCAGATGTACATTTCGAACACAAGGTGACTCCGTGAGCGCTGATCAAAAAAAAAGAAACCGCTAACGAATTTGATGTGAAACTTAGCTTATAAAATTAATTATTTCTGTAAAAATGGACCGGTTTTTAATCTAATTTGAAGAAGTTGAAGACATGGAATTAGATTGATCTATTCAATTAATTGTTACCATTAGCAAGTTGCTATACTTGTCGGTAGTGTTAGTGCGATGTCAGATTTTCCATTAAAACTTAAGCTTTTTTTCTTTGTCGGAATCTTCTTATATAAATGTCATTATTAACTGGAAACTATGTGCAATATATTAATAATTATGTCAAATTTGATAAATGACTTAATTAGGAAGAATTTAGTATATTATTATAATACAAATTAATTAAGAGGAAGTAATTTATTGACTTATAGGTGATTAGATCTTAATAGGGGAGTTTATAATAGATTTACTACTATTAGTTTTAAAAAGTATCAAGTTACAAGAGCTGAATTTATATGGCTCAATTACGAGAGCCGGAGTTATTCATGCATATAAATCAAGTTTGACGATTTTATTGTGTGCGCATCTGAAATAGGATGGTAATCGAAGTTTAACTGTTATGCCAATAGATAAAATATAATTGCTCGCCGTACGTTGGTAATTGATAGGAGTATTACCGTATTTATATGTTAAACCCGCTAATAAATTGTGTGAGCTGATTTAGATTAGAACCCGGCCAGGTGAATATTTGTAATAATAAACCATTTGGATGGGTCGATCGTATTTCATACCTGGGCCGTACATAAATTTAAACGTGAGATACTTTTTGGTATGCCTTAATTAAGATTTTTCCGTCATTAATTCACCTCACCCACAAACTAATTCCATATAAATAACGACTCGATCCGGGTACAAAAAGGAACAATAAATACATGAGATGAGAAAACATTTTGCGGTAGGTAAACATGCAAGCTCACGATAAAGAAAAAAATAAATAAAGAGAGCCGAACGGGTTCTCCGGCGATTTTAGTGCCTCAATAAAATTGAAATTCGTCATAAAATCATAAAATTAGAGGTGTAAATTAATAGGAGACTGTGCGTTCAGATGGTTCAGATGGCCGAGATGCGACATACAGATAAGATCCGGCGCAGGTAGCATCAAGAAGTCGCAATGATAAACTTGAGGGCTCCTTGTCAGTAAGCTTTTAAATCAACTGTTACCACTTAAGATAAGCGATCCAACAAAGAGTTAAATTATTGCCTCTTATATTTATACTACATTTACCTGTTAAATAAAGGACGCTTCGATATTAAACGCCTGTTTCCTTTATTTTCATGTCTCATTCAGTTCCCCCGTCATGCATACCGATCTTTTATTATTATTGATATTCAAAAATTATCATAAATTTATTTTAAATAATTAATTAATAGGTACATGTTAATTCAATTTATAATAACTAAAAACTTAATGTACTTAATGAGAAACTGTATTTATTGAACAAAAAAGTCTGTGCTTGATTTAATTTAACATTTAAAACTTTTGGGTTTTTTTGCTAATCTTACTGACAGTAACCTGATTAAATTTTTGTTTGTCGGAACAAGTAGTTATCAGAAGGTACCAGATCTGAAGAATATGGGAGGTGTAGCAATATACAATATTCCGTCATTCTAACTGTGAAAGGTTTTGGAATATCAACAAACTTGTATAACGTCTTTTTATCTTAGCAGGAAGTTTCACCGTTTCTATAGATCAATACTAGATTTTTTGATTACTTAATACGTTGGATTTGTCTAGTTAATGACAGCAAACTCCAGAATTAATAATTAAGTTTTTCAGTAGTTCAAAAAAGGATTCCTTTGAAACAGCTTTCGAAATTATTTGAGTCTGTTTCTCCACAATCTCTGATGAATGCCCTTATTGTGCCGTCATTAGCTCAAGATAAAAATTATTGGATAAAAATTTTGCAAACCACTTTTAAAACTGGCGTTTTATTAAAACATATTCGCTGTGGAAATAGGATATATTGTCCATAGTTGAAGAGCAAATGTGCCGAAAATAGCCAAATCAAACCTATTCAGAAGCAAGTCTTACTATACGATGTAGGATCTGAAAATATTTAATTAATGTGCGACTTCAATGCGAAGCTATATAAAAACCCACTTTTGGAAAAAATGGAAATTGCTTTCAGATTAAATTACACTGCTAAAGAAAATAGCTGAATATTAGTTCGAGTAGAGTATTAAAAAATTAGTCTATAGTATATATACAAACATCTTTATTGACAAACACATAAAGTATATAATAAAAATAATATACATACATAGTTTATAAAGAATTTAAAAACTGCTATATTTTTAAATTCGTTATAAACTATGTATGTATATTATTTTTTTGTCAATCCGTTATAGACCATAGGTCTTTCCGCCTGTTTTTTTAATTTTTATGTTTTAGTTAAGTTCTTGTCATTTCTTGAGAGGTTATGGTTACTAATAGTCTTTGTGAAGTTCCTGTCTTAAATTAGTTCGTAGTTGAAGCATCGTTGAGATTATGAAATGATGAAATGAATTCGTTTATTGTTAAAGAATTGGATTTAAGTTTAGGGATAATGCTTTTGTTTCTGGTAATTCATAGTGCATTTAGGATTTTTAATCGTTAGGATTTTGGGTGAATTTTTTGGTAAGGGAGGATAATCGTTCTTGAATTGGGATCACCTTCATAGAATCATGCAGTAATGAATTTAATAAGTTATGGAGAGGATTTTTGGGGATATCGGATGTTGGTTAGCACCCTAAGGGCTGATCTTTCTCTAACTTGAAAATTACGTAATGTTACTGGGAGAGGGTTGCAGAAAAGGATGGATACATGCATAGGACGGCAGATCATTTTATATATGTGAGTGCTAGATTGTAGATTTATACCTTCCTTTTTGTAGGTTAGGCTTCTGAAATGTGCCGCCCTTTGCTTGACTTTTGCTTTAAGGGAAGAGCAGTGATTTTTGAAGGTTAATTTAGTATCGAATATTATTCCTAGGTATTTGCAGGTGACGGAGGGGTATATATTTTGCCCACTTCTGGATATTGAGGGATGCGGTTCTGTAAGTCTGTGAAAGGGAAGAAGGAGTTGGGATTTATTAGGGTTGATGGAAATGCGCCATTTTGCCAAAAAAGTCTCTATAATGTCTATCCCGTATGATACTGAGAGCTTTAGGGAGAGTGTGGATATGGGTAATTAGGGCAGTATCATCGTCGTAAAGGTAAGGATAGACTTTATTGAAATATTTTGGATTGGGATGGTAGATATCGTGCACCAGGAGATTGTAAAAAATGTGGGAAAGAGGAGAACCTTGAGGTAGACCTAGCTCTGGAGAAAATGAGTTAGAAAGAGAATTGGGGTGTTTGATCTGAAGGGAGCGGTTGTGTAGGAAGTCTATAATATTTTCAGTGAGTTCGTACATGTAATTTTCTGATAACTAATGTTCAACTGTACGAAATTTTTACTATGTACTAAAAAAAATTGCGAGAAGAGACAGGCATTACTATTTTCTTTTCTATCAAATAAAATTAATAAGAATTGCAAACAATCTAAAGCTGTAAACCGTAGCTGAAAAGTACATTATCAAATTAGGAAACTCTAAAGATGATAGCAAATAAACAGAAGCTAATAAGAATATACAGAGTAAAAAGCTTTTGACTATATTATAGCACTTTAGTAGAATTTAAATTTTTTTACACATTAAATAAACAACAAAGAAGGCCACTACTTCTGTATTTTAATTTTAAAATGAAATTTATGGTAAAACAAATCAAATCGACTTTTTCTTCAAAGAATAAAGCAATCTACAAACTTTGATTAGTAATGATCAGACAAAATTGGATACTTGAAATTCCTTAAAAGTGACTACTTCCATTATTAATGTGGATCTAACATTGAGGATTGCAATTAAAGTGCAGTAAAAATTCTCAAATTTCTTCAATACAAATCGGTAAATGTTTTTTAATACCTAACGAAATGTACATGAGCCAGTTTAACAATGCTTTCAACAGAGGTCTAATCAAAGTAAAACATCAATAGAATTTCAAAACGTTGACATGAATTTATAAGTTCTTTATTTGGTTAAACAATAATTTTTGGTTTTAATAATGGAAACGCTTATGAAGAAAAGCACGTGTTATGTTCTTTGCAAGTTCAAAACACGTGTCAGGAAACTAAAAATATGGAACATAACAAATGCTTTTCTTCATCAAATTTAAACAACCATTAGTGGAATTAACAAATAAATATGCTGTGGGAAATAATAATTTATCATTACGATAGAGCTTATACGATCAGATAATAGATATTAATTTTTTAGAAAAGATAACAGAATGCAGATATGACAGACAGCCCTAAAAAGAATACTTTGGTCATAAAATGTACGAATTTTAATTATTTGCAACGAAAGTATTGAATAGGTCGATTTTTATAGCAACTTTCTCATTGTGTTAAATGTACAATTAAATATTAACTTTTAAATAATAATTTTGGCTATTTAAAAGAAATAGCTTATTTCTCTAAACTTAAACCCATTAAAATATCTTTGGTTGCCTTAGATATGTTCTCCTATAAGAATTATTATTAGATAATTATGAAATAATTTAGGAAATAATATATCCCAATAATTTTGGACAATAGAGTGACGATAGCTTAAAGTTATTCATAGTAAAAAGATTAAATAATACATTATTTGTTTTGAGCAAGAGATATTTCATTCTTAAGTTTTTGTATTCTATTCCTCTAGGAAGTATAAGATTTAATTAGAATTATTGTATTTATAACAGTAATTAATGTTTGCGCTGTGAAACGTCTTCGCTAGTTGTTATTCTTTTCTAAAACACGGATGATGTTGTGAATTGGCATAGGTGTTGTAGAAGTATTATTTCTGTTGTGCCATTTATAAAAGTGGCTTTGAAAACATACTCAATACAATAATGTATTCAGATTGTTGAATTATTTTATGGAATGAATAACTCAATATTTATGGCCAGCATAAACGTTCATCTAAAAGTATTGTTAAAAAGTCATTTCAAACTGGTTGAGTAGAAGAGTAAGCAATGTAGCCGCGACAATCGTTCATAAGAACATAACTGTTCCTGAATATTCTGAAATATTTATTAGTCGACGTTTACAACAATTTGGATTTAACATATGTCTTTATAGGCATATGAGGTTCAAATATCAGAGAAATTTAAACAAAAGCGTTGACTTGATTACACGAGAAACAGATGATTTTTCTTTAAAAAATAATATTTTCTGATGAAGCATACTTTTAAAATATGTTGGTGTAAATAAGTAAAACTGTTATATTTGAAATAAGGAAACTCTAACAATGATGTCTTTACATCCTTAACAAGTTACTATATTGTGTGCTTTTATCCGATCGAGAGCTAGAAATTTACTGGAAAAATTTCACTGGCTTCGAGAACGAAGACAAAAACAAAATATTCGACGACGATGAGATTTTGAAGGACCCTCCTTATAAATCTGCTTCAGATGACTATAATGAGAATCAACAAGATAGTGGAACGATTTCAGAACCGTTAGACGATATTTCTGTCAGATCATAGAATGAAAATGTAGTTTGGTAAAAGAAACACATGAAACTGAATGAAGAGCAGTTACGTTTTCGAAAACATATAGACATACATGATGAGCTCCTGTATCTCAAAACTACATTCTAAAAATATTTCTTTTCTGAAGAGTTGGTAAATATTATTATTTATCAATAAAATTTATATTGACAAGCACTACCTTCAATGCCTCAACTATACGAAAATTATTCATATCATTAGTTCTTTCAATTCTCGAATATTCATCAGTTGCTTGGTGTCATTATTCTAATAGCATAGACTTATATAGAGGGTACAAAATTAATTTTTGATTCATATTAGATTATAGCATCGTCAAGAGAATTACAGTCGTACATTTACTCACGTTACAGATGTGTAAATGGCCAGATTTCTAAGCGTTCCTGCACATTATCCATTATTCGAAAATATTTTTAAGCATTTATTCGGTGTTCTGTTTCCGATTTTCTTCAATATTAGCTGTTATCTGTCTCCAGAAATAATCTTATAATGAAAAACATTATTTAGATAAACACATTGGCAATACAGATTTTTAATCTAATAAGGGCCAGCTTTTATTGATCCATTATTGATCCACATTCAGAAAAACAAAAATAAGTTTCAGCATTTATGTTTATCTGAATATCCACAAACGGTAAGAGATATATCAGAACTACCTATGGAAATATTACTGTACATTCTTAAATGGGTTGTTTCATCTGATCTTGATTTACGATCTTTAGAGTTGTGTTCAGCCACATGTCAAGGATTTTGTGCTAGAGATCAAGAAATTTGAAGGCTTGCTTGTATCAAATTTTTCCCTGATGGATTGGCATTTATGCTGACTATCCCAGATGAACCTCCACAGTGTGCTGAGTTACTGAAAATACGTTTTGCTAAAGCCCCAACAATCTTGTTCAGCTATTATCGCTTGAAAGAAGATACAGTGACTGTAGTTTTTCAACATCAAGATATAACTATCAAACCGGGGAATAGCTATAAACAAGGTAGGAGGAAGAAAAAAATTCTGTACGAAAATGGGGAACAAAGTTTTCATCTAGAATTTACGTACAAAGTGTGAGAAGATATATGCATGTACAACTTCAATGGACAGAATATTCTATATTAACCAGCTATAGAAATAGTACAGAAAGTCGATTTTCTAACGTTTTCCTCCTCTTTGGTTCTCAGTGTGAAAAGTTATACACAGGTGTCTTAAAATCCTCTTCAGTAAATGTTTTATTATTGCATTACGTAATGTATATCTTTAGTTATGTGTATATTTTACATATTTGGTTGTTATTGTTTTGAAGTATTTATAGGGTGATGTTATATATTGAGAAGCTTTTATCAAATTAATTTATGAGAATTCTTATATATGTCACAAAATATCGCTTCGAGAAACGACACAAAAACGTTCAGTCTGATAAAGTAAACCAAATGCGTTAGAAAAAGAACGCACTGCAAAACATTCGTCGTTTTTTGAAGCGATAGTTTGTGACGTACGACGGAAGATCCAACGGACAGACTATATTATATTATATCCTCACAAGTAGGGACTCAAATTGTTTGCTTTATCTAGAATTTTTGGTAATAATTAGAAAAAAACACGAAACTATTTTTGGCTTTACGTACAATTTTGAAATATACAGTAGCCAGAAAAATGATACGACACGCCCTGCAGAAGAACCTAATCTAGTTGCTACATCAAATATTATCTTCCGACAATTCGTTTTAATCAAAATATATAAACTGATAACTATTATATCGCAGTTCTACTAATGGATCATTTAGCGGAGGGAGGCATTTATACACTTGGCACAATTTGACGAAATAGGTTACTAAATTTTTAACTTCCTACAGAAGTACAAATAAAGCTTAAAAGTCGTGGTACTAGTTACGATTTTGTTACCACAATAGATGGAATCGATATATTTCGCTAGTATTGAAAAATAATAAATATGTAAATCTGATATCATTATTTGCTGCAACACTTCCTGAATTATTGAAAACAAAACAGAAAATTTGAAAAACATTCGATAATTTGATGAGTCGTTACAAGATCGCAATGAGTAGAAGTGGTATATGAAACTTATTATCATTTACTTGATCTAAATTATAATGATTCCTTTGTAAATAGAAAATCTATAAAATGGACCAAAAGATTTGATGATTTTTTATTTCTTCCATTATTTTTCATTAAGCTCTGGAAGTTTTTGTAGAATTTGGCCACTTCTACAATTTTATTATAATTACTTTACTCTTTCATACTTTTTTGTGTCTTCTTCTTGGTATATTCGTAGTAGGTTCTATGTTTTTGCTCACTTCTATCCTTTATATATTCCCAACATTATGAATTCATCTTTAGCCTACAAACGAGTATATCAACAAAATGGAACCCAAGATTGTTACGCAAGCTAAAACCAAAGCTAAAATAGGTTTACAAAGATAAATATATCTGTAACATCAATAAGGGGTAGACCTCTGTTGAAAAACAACTACAAGCGAATAAGTGGAAAGACCCTACACACATAATACGTACCATCTCAATACGTAAGACAAGACCAATTCAGACATCGGTCAACAGATGTAAATATCAAAATGGGCTGTAAGTATTTTACTTGCACACTTGATCAGTGTTAAATGCAAAGTATCTGGAATCAGCCTTTGTTTGTATAAAACAAACAACTCTGATGGTTTATTTGTGAGTTACGTGAAGAGATATATTATATCTGTTAGATTTCTGCGAAGAAAGTAAAACTTATATTATTAAAACAAACAACTGTTTTAAGAATTTCCATGTAAAATAGCATATTACCTGTAGCAAAAGCGCACTCTCATCAGTTGATAACATATGATCATTTTGTAACAAACAATATTTTTACAAAGATAATAGAACAATTGTTCTAATTTTGTCATACCATATTCACTCATAAACTATTTAACATACACTTAACCATGTCTAGTTTATTTCACAGAAATAATACGTTTAAACTAGTGTTGCTTTGATAGCCTTGCTATTTTGAAACACGCAGATTACTTTTGTATCATTCAATGTCTGTCGAGGTCTTAGCCAGAGAAATAGTTGTTTCAATAAGTAATTTGTTTTGTAGTCTTAATGAAACTCATTTGTTGTAGATTTACGAAATGTTTTCGTGTTTTTCTTAAAATATTGGATATTTAAGTGTTAAGACAAATTGGCATAGATTTAAAGTTATGCGAATGAATAAATTATTAAATATACTAGAAAAATGTAATTAGAAACTTACATTTAGTAAATTTAAAAAGTTGATTTTTAGACATTAATGTTAATAATTTCATATTTATTTAACACAATACGTTGAGAAAACAATTTAAATAATGAATGCAATATTCTAAGTGACAATTTAAATAAAACTAACTCTTAACATCCCATCAGTTCTAAGATGAAATAAACAAAAACTTACTTAGTTGTAAAATAAATTTCTTAATTAATAAACATATCATGTAAAATGTATTGATATTTTAGCATATGAGGCTCTAGTAGTATTACCATTTCTAGAGGAAATTCTTTGAATATAAAAATGAATGAGTATAGAAACTTAAATTTTCTATGTCATATTTTCAACATAAGTAAGGTACCTGTACTACAAAGAGAGAAAATGAACTGCTTGTGAAGTGAGTACCATATTACTGAAGGATGTTCGAGTTTATGCACTCGAAAATAAAATATAAAGTTTTTAATACCAAATATATTCTTCAAGGATAAGTGTGAATTTGAAGAGGAAGAGAGGCAAGTCCAGTACCAAATCTTTGATACTCATTAGAACGGCAAAGCCATTAATATTATAGTCATGTATAAATATAATATACCTTTGGTCGACGATGCAAAGAACAAAGAATATTGAAGATTTTATAATAAGCTAAAATTTGGATATATATTGATGACATCAGTATATAACAAATAATTGTAAATTTATCATTTCGTTATTTTTGTTTTCCAAAAGTTAAATATATAAAAATATTTTTATACATATGTTTATTCATAATTTGTTTTCCAAAATTAAAAATTACAAAAACTCATTTTAATATTTTTTTTTTTTTTACAAGTGGTCTTAAAAATGGAAACATTTGATTTTCTACTATTTGTATTTTGGTTATTCGATTTTGAAAATTATTTGACTGTATAAAATCATAATAAAATTTTGAAAGAGATATAAACTCAGATATTTCGTATTTTTAATTTTTTAAAGCAAAAGAATATAAACTTTCTTGTTTTTCGAAAAATAATTCGAAATATGACTCTTTACGATTTTTTTTGTTTAATTATCGTGATTCATGTATTAGTAATTAAAAAAATATGAAAACCGATTCCTGTTAATATTTTTGTTTTTCTCTTGTTTTTTTTTAAGAAATATTTTAAATTTTCGTTATTTTATTATTTTTATATTTTCGTGATTCACTTGTGTTTCGAAATATTATAAATTCTTGTTTTAATATTTTTACTTGTTCTAAGAAATCTAAAAATTAGAACATTTTATTGTTGTACTATTTATATTTTGGTTATACTTTCTTTTGCTTTCTAAAAAATAAAATATCTTATTTTATTTTTCTATTATTTTAGACATTTTTGTATGTGTTTGTTGTTTTGTTTTTCTCGTCCAAAAAAGTCTAGAAAACTATGAAAAATGTGTGTTTCTGTTATTATTATTTTCGCTATTAATTTATTTTCAGGGACTTTTCTAAAAATGTTCAAAACAAGTTGAAAATAATGTTTTTTTTTTTCGTTAAAAAGTCGTTTGTTTTCCAAAATATTTTTAAAATCTTCATTATACGTACTTTTATTTTTTTTGAAAAACTGAAAATCTTGAAAAGTTTGATTTTTTTTCTTATTGATATTTGTGTTATTCTTTTGTTAAAAAAATGGGTAAAAAACTTATATTTCATCAGTTTGTTGTTTTATATTTTATTTATTTATTTCTCTCAATTTTGATTTATTTTGTATTTTGTTTTCTAATCTGAATATCGTTAATAAAGTTGTTATTATGATGACTAATTTCTGTATTTTTTTTTTTTCATAAATTCTTTTGTTTTCTAAAAATCTTTCTTTCTTGCTCTCATTTGCTTTCCCTTGCTCTCTTTCGCTCTTCATTGCTCTCTTTTGTTCTTCCTTGCTCTCTTTCGTTCTCCCTAAAAAGAGAGCACTCTTTTCGCTCTACCTTGCTCTTTTTCACTTTCTGTTGCTCAGTTTCGCTTTCTTTTGCTCTCTAATGATTTCTCCTGCTCTCTCCTGCTCTATTTTGCTCTCCCTTGCGCACTTTCTCTCTCTCTCTCCCTTACATATGTTTGGCAAATTTCAGATCATAACAAAACATTGTAATTTTGTATTAAATATATCATCTATTCGTTGTAACTGTTTCATCTGTCATAATTTAAACTCTCTGATAATATTGTTGATTTTTGAGGCTTCTATTTCGTTTTACACGTCGAAAAAAATAAAAAATCCTTTTTTAATTTGATTGTATAAGAAAAAAAGCTAAAAAGGCGTTTTAATTTTTACATAAACTCTCTGTATTCTGTCGCCTGTCAATTGTAATTTATTATTTGTCATTTACTAATATATTGCAACCTATCCTTTTATTAAAACTTAACAAATTATTAAAGTAATAGTTGACAGTTGACAGCTGACAGTCGATAAAAACATATCACAGACAGTTGACAAAAGACATATCACAGTTCATAGATGACAGATGGCAGTTAACAGCTGACAGAAGACAGATCACAGTTAATAAATGACAGATTTATTTATTTATTTAACGGAATATACCTTTTTTTACAAATATAAGATTAACATGCACATGTAAAAATACAAAAAAATAAGAAATAATATGTATACTACTAACTAACTTAAAATTAAGATATGCGAAATAGCGAAGGGTTACGGCATGTGCGACCATCAGACTTAAATGCAAAGTTTATTTTAAGGAGTAACCATTCACAATCCCAAATAGTAACGACATATCTGAGAACTGACGCCTGCAGCACAGATTATTAATGTTTGACAAAATATTAAGATTAGAGTTCTAATTGGGTTTAGATCTACAATGTTTAATAAACTTATTTTGAATAGTCTTTATTTGCTTAATATACGTTTGTTGATAAGGTGACCATATTCGAGGTGCGAGCGAACGAATGCAAAGTATACAAGTTTTAAGGAAGAGGTCGACAAATCGCTAGACTTCCGCTTAATGTATCCGAGCATTTTAGAGGCGCGGTTACATATAAACTTAATATGATGATCAAAGTTAAATTTTTGACTGAACCAAATACCCAAGTCTTTTACTTTTACTCAGTTTTCGCTATAATCTTCTCTTCAATCACGTAATTGAAATTAATCGTAAATTTCTTACGAGAAAAGGTAATGCAGTTATATTTATTGAGATTGAAATTGAGACCATTGGAATGACACCAATCCGCTACTAGACACAGATCACTTTGGAGTAAGGAGCAATCATTGATAGTGCGTATTTCTTTAAATATTTTGAGATCGTCTGCAAACAACAAAAATTGAGAGTGATGTATTGATTGAGATATGTCATTGATAAATAGAAGGAATAGTAAGGGGCCGCAGTGGGAACCTTGCGGAACACCAGATGGGACCCAGAAAGCATTTGAGAGATAATTCCTAATTTTTATCATATCAAATAATAGAAGCTGTATGGTACCTATAAGCAAAATTTGAGAAGGTACTTATGTTATTGGCCATTATTATACGGACGTTCCAAATTAGTATTCTTTTCATACACTTAAGTATAACAAACAGTTGTTTGATTTTAAACCCTTGATAAATATAATTAAGCATGTAAGAAGCTGTGATAAAAAGGAAAATTCTTATTTCTGATCTGAGAAATTATATGAGTGTAAAAATAGCACCAAATCCTTAATGCTTGTTCTCCACGAAATAACAAAATTAGTATAATAGTTATGCATAGATATAACATGCATTCGATCATACGATGCAATACATCATTTATCAAAATGTATTATACAAAACTGGGAAATTAATTTAAAAAGTTTTTAGAGAAATTCTCTATAAAGTCAATGTTGTATAAATTAAGGATTCAAATTTCATGCCTTTGATACACTTGACATAACTTTTGGAAGGTATTAATTTTATTGAGTCATTTATAATAGACTTTCTAAATTTTACCGTCTTGAAAAATTTGAGTATTTTAATTTATTATTGATTGCATTTGACTTTAGTTGTAATAATTTTAGGTTGGTATATATTTAATAGTTAACCGATTTAGTAATATACACCTATGGAAAATATTTATACATAGAAGGAAAGTCTAAGAGATATATTTTTGAAGGTGAATGATTTTTTTTTAATGTAATTTTTTCTACGCGAATTAAATTTAATGTATAACAAGCTTAATATCACTAAACAAGCAGAAGGCAGGCATTTATACAAATTAGGTCTTCAACTCATTATTCGCTAATAAACCTAATAAACTTTAACATTTCAAATTAAAATGAGTTTATAAATTTAATTATCCCAAGGTAAATCCCATTACGTTCAAGATATTATAATGCTAAGGACATTATGAAGCAAGTTCTTAAACGCATTAACCTTTTTTTAAATTCCCAACAATACTCCGGTAAGTGTAGAGTATTATTTCCCTTTTGTTTTGGCAAAAAGTTTTAATTGTATACCTCGCGTTTCAATTACGTGTAATTAAGGCGTATGAAATCTTTTAGTGAGATATTTTACAGATTGGCCGAAAAACGTCCGTGAAAGGGTGTGTGTGCATGTATGTTTTTTCGAAAGCTGAATGCAGGGACCCGAATAATTCCGTCCAATTAACATTTCACACAAAAACGGGTATCCGTTTCGATGAGAGAATGAATCAAAATTAAAATTACAAAGTGTTTTTGCTTTCCCCCGTTGGGATTTTTTCTCCTCGGTCGGCCCTGAATATCACGAATTCCAACAGTACCGAGCAATAAAATGTTTTGGTTGTTTTCCCAGTATAAAGACTTCACTTCGTAACAGCCAGGCTCGCCGGAAAAAAAAACAAAACAATGAAGGTAACACGTGAACTCACGGAACATTTTGCGCAGAAATCACCAGGATTCGCTTTAAAGGCGATTTGTGCGAAAAAAGGGGCCACAGAAATTTAATTAAACGTAATGATGCCTTTTATTTCGCTGGCCTCTCTGGAAGAACAATGCAATGGATGCCCGGAACGTGATATATACATATTTGCATCAACTATTTTTTCATGTTCACGTTTAATTGGATATAATTGCTGTCTGTCGATCGGTATGATATCTGGGATCACTTATCTGGCAGTGGTGGGTTCTTTAAAGTTGAAAACTAAACACGAACGGTGACGGCTAAAGGAGGACAATGGTCTCTGTGAATTTATAGTTGACAGTCGCATACCTGTATCAGTCCAATTCCAAATCTGTAAACATTGGCCCGTACTACGGAATTCGTGGTTTTTTATCAAACAACGGGAGAATTTCATCTCCAGAATGTTCAGAGACATGACTACTGCAATATATTAACGTTTTATTTAGACCCATTTGGTTTTCATCAACTGCGCCCCTATTAACTATATTTTTAATTGGATTTATTTAATATTATTAACCTAAACTCCTTTTCATCATATATTTGTATACATTTATTGAAGTATTTATAAAAAATAATTAGTACTTAGTAAAATGTATATACTTATTTATTTACTAAGCTAACATAAATAAATCCAAACTTTTATATATTTAAAGTTAATAATCACATAATTAAATTGATTAAAGCATTTGGTATTTCTGTTTTATTATTTTGTTTCATTGCCATCCAGTCCGCATTACAACAAACTTATATTTGCATTTACAGAGAGTTCATGAATACTTTCACTTTCAAGATTATTGTCCTCGATGAAATTAGCAGATTCAGCACACATAGGTTATTAATTATCTTTTAAAAGTTAATATTATGGTAATCATTTATTAATTCTAGCAAGTAAAAGGTAATATACGTAGAAACATTTTTTTTTCTTTTATTGAGCTTTTTTCTATTGACTTTTACTTTTTTAAACACGCTTGAATTAATATAAATCTATACGACCAATGCAAAACTATGTATGAAAATTACAAAAATTTTGAAATTAGTATTTTTTCCATTGATAGATAGATAATTTTTTTGAATTACATACTAGCTGCAATTTATTCTAGATTAGATTAGATCTTTATTCCATTGAAGAATGACTTCCTATACTGAAATGTTTCAAAGATTAGCCACAATTAAGCAAATAATCATATTTTACAATTTTCATTTTATATTAATTTAAATTCGGCCCATAGAGGGGCCAAATCCAAAAAAGTTGCTTGTAGATTTCTAGAATTTTTCAGATAGTTTTATTAAGTTTTTCAAAAATTTTCTTATAGGCCTCTAGAATTTTTTTTCAATATTTTTTTGAAAACTTCAAAAAAAATTTTTAGAAAGTGTCAATCAGTTTTATAGGAGTTTTCCGAGAGGGTTCTAAAATTTTCTTCAGTTTTTTTTCTATAGATTTCTAGAAGTTTGCAGTAACTTTCATTCCATATTTTAAGAATTTCCTTATTTGCCTCTAGATTTTCGCAATTTTTAGATTGTTTTGGTAACTTATATTACATTTTACGAGTTGAAGAATTTTCCTAATTTTTTTGTAGATTTCTAGAATTTTTTAGAAAGTTTCATTTAGTTTTTCAGGAATTTTCTTAGAGACTTAGAATTTTCTTCAAGTTTTTTTGTAGGTTAGTGAAACTTTTTTGAACTCCATTTTTCAAGAATTTTCTTATGAGCCTCTAGAATTTTAATCAATATTTTTGTAAATTTCTAGAACTTCTCAGCAACTTTCATTGCATTTTTGAAGTAGTTTTTTTCATTTATTTTTTTCATTTATTTATTTTGCGTTCTTGAATTTTGTAGATTTCTAGAATTTTCAGAAAGTTTAATTCAATATTTCAGATAGATTCATAGAGTTCCAGAATTTTCTTTCGTTTATTTTGTAAAACTTTCGAGTATCTTTCATTTTTTAAAAATTTCCTTAATGTGCCTTTAGAATGTTCCTCATTTTTTTCTTGTAGATTTTAGATATTTTTAGTAACTTTTATTAAATTTTATCAGTTCAAGAATTTTTCTGTTTTTTTGTAGAATTTTCTTAGAGACTTCTAAAATTTACTTCAGTTATATCTTTTTGTTTGTAGAACCTTTTTTTCATTCCATTTTTCAAGAATTTTCTTATGGGCCTCTAGAATTTTCCTCAATATTTTTTTGTAGATTTGTAGAACTTCTCAGCAACTTTCATCACATTTTTTAAGGGGTTCATGAATTTCTAGAATTTTTAGACAGTTTCTTCAGTTTACCAAGAAGTTTCCTAGAGTGTTCTAGAATTTTCTTCAGTTTGTTTTTTTTTATAGATTTCTAGAATTTTCCAGAAATTTTCGTTCCATTTTTTTAAGAATTTTCTTATGAGCCTATAAAAGTTTCTTTTTTTGTAGATTTCTAGAACATCTTAGAAACCTTCATCATAATTTTAAAAAATAATTTTTAAGAATTTCCTTATTTGCCTCTAGAATTTTCCTTATTTTTTATTGTAAATTTTTAGATCGTTTTGGCAACTTTTATTACATTTTACGAGTTCAATAATTTTCCTATTTTTTTGTTGTAGATTTCTAGAATTTTTTAGAAAGATTCATTCAGTTTTTCTAGAATTTTCTTAGAGACTTTTAGAATTTACTTCAGTTATATTTTGTTGTTTGTAGAACCTTTTTTTTCATTCCATTTTTCAAGAATTTTCTTAGGGGCCTCTAGAATATTCCTCAATATTTTTTGTATATTTCAAGAACTTCTCAGCAACTTTCATCACATTTTTGAAGAACTTTTCTAAAGGGTTCATGAATTTTGTAGATTTCTAGAATTTTTAGACAGTTTCTTCAGTTTATCAAGAAGTTTCCTAGAGTGTTCTAGAATTTTCTTCAGTTTGTTTTTTTATAGATTTCTAGAACTTTACAGAAATTTTCGTTTCATTTTTTAAGAATTTTCTTATGAGCCTCTACAAGTTTCTTTAATTTTTTTGTAGATTTCTAGAACATCTTAGAAACCTTCATCACACTTTTAAAGAATTTTTTACGAGTTCAAGAATTTTCCTAATTTTTTTGTAGATTTCTAGAATTTTTTAAAAAGTTTCATTTAGTTTTTCAGGAATTTTCTTAGAGACTTAGAATTTTCTTCAAGTTTTTTTGTAGGTTAGTGAAACTTTTTTGAATTCCATTTTTCAAGAATTTTCTTATGAGCCTCTAGAATTTTAATCAATATTTTTGTAAATTTCTAGAACTTCTCAGCAACTTTCATTGCATTTTTGAAGAAGTTTTCTAAAGCGTTCTTGAATTTTCTAGATTTCTAGAATTTTTAGAAAGTTTAATTCAATATTTCATATATATATTCATAGAGTTCCAGAATTTTCATTCGTTTATTTTGTAAAATTTTCGAGTATCTTTCATTCCATTTTTTTTTTAATTTTCTTAATTTTTTTCTTGTAGATTTTAGATATTTTTAGTAACTTTTATTAAATTATATCAGTTCAAGAATTTTTCTGTTTTCTTGTAGAATTTTCTTAGAGACTTCTAGAATTTACTTCAGTTATATTTTTTTGTTTGTAGAACCTTTTATTATTCCATTTTTCAAGAATTTGCTTATGGGCCTCTAGAACTTTCCTCAATATTTTTTTGTAGATTTCGAGACATTCTCAGCAACTTTCATTACATTTTTGAAGAACTTTTCTAAAGAGTTCATGAATTTGGTAGATTTCTAGAATTTTTAGACAGTTTCTTCAGTTTATCAAGAAGTTTCCTAGAGTGTTCTTCAGATTGTTTTTTTTTAATAGATTTCTAGAACTTTTTTCGTTCCATTTTTAAGAATTTTCTTATGAGCCTCTACAAGTTTCTTTATTTTTTTTTGTAGATTTCTAGGACATCTTAGAAACCTTCATCACACTTTTAAAGATTTTTTTTAAGAATTTCATTATTTGCCTCTAGAATGTTCCTTATTTTTATTGTAAATTTTTAGATCGTTTTGGTAACTTTTATTACATTTTACGAGTTCAATAATTTTCCTATTTTTTTTTGTAGATTTCTAGAATTTTTTAGAAAGGTTCATTCAGTTTTTCAGGAATTTTCTTAGAGAGTTTTAGAATTTTCTTCAAGTTTTTTTGTAGGTTAGTGAAACATTTTTGAATTCCATTTTTCAAGAATTTTCTTATGAGCCTCTAGAATTTTAATCAATATTTTTGTAAATTTCTTGAACTTCTCAGCAACTTTCATTGCATTTTTGAAGAAGTTTTCAAAAGCGTTCTTGAATTTTGTAGATTTCTAGAATTTTTAGAAAGTTCAATTCAATATTTCATATATATTCATAGAGTTCCAGAATTTTCTTTCGTTTATTTTGTAAAACTTTCGAGTATCTTTCATTCCATTTTTTTTTTAAATTTTCTTAATTTTTTTCTTCTAGATTTTAGATATTTTTAGTAACTTTTATTAAATTTTATCAGTTCAAGAATTTTTCTGTTTTCTTGTAGAATTTTCTTAGAGACTAGAATTTACTTCAGTTATATTTTTTTGTTTGTAGAACCTTTTTTTTATTCCATTTTTCAAGAATTTGCTTATGGGCCTCTAGAACTTTCCTCAATATTTTTTTGTAGATTTCGAGATCTTCTCAGCAAATTTCATTACATTTTTGAAGAACTTTTCTAAAGAGTTCATGAATTTGGTAGATTTCTAGAATTTTTAGACAGTTTCTTCAGTTTATCAAGAAGTTTCCTAGAGTGTTCTAGAATTTTCTTCAGTTTGTTTTTTTTTATAGATTTCTAGAACTTTTTTCGTTCCATTTTTAAGAATTTTCTTATGAGCCTCTACAAGTTTCTTTATTTTTTTTTTGTAGATTTCTAGGACATCTTAGAAACCTTCATCACACTTTTAAAGAATTTTTTTAAGAATTTCCTTATTTGCCTCTAAAATTTTCCCTATTTTTTTTTGTAAATTTTTAGATTGTTCTGGTAAATTTTATTACATTTTACGAGTTCAAGAATTTTCCTATTTTTTTTTTTTGTAGATTTCTAGAATTTTTTAGTAAGATTCATTCAGTTTTTCAGGAATTTTCTTAGAGAGTTTTAGAATTTTCTTCAAGTTTTTTTATAGGTGAGTGAAACTTTTTTGAATTCCATTTCTCAAGAGTTTTCTTATGAGCCTCTAGAATTTTAATCAATATTTTTGTAAATTTCTAGAACTTCTCAGCAACTTTCATTGCATTTTGAAGTAGTTTTCAAAAGCGTTCTTGAATTTTGTAGATTTCTAGAATTTTCAGAAAGTTTAATTCAATATTTCAGATAGATTCATAGAGTTCCAGAATTTTCTTTCGTTTATTTTGTAAAACTTTCGAGTATCTTTCATTCCATTTTTTTTTTAATTTTCTTAATTTTTTTCTTGTAGATTTTAGATATTTTTAGTAACTTTTATTAAATTTTATCAGTTCAAGCATTTTTCTGTTTTCTTGTAGAATTTTCTTAGAGACTAGAATTTACTTCAGTTATATTTTTTTGTTTGTAGAACCTTTTTTTTATTCCATTTTTCAAGAATTTGCTTATGGGCCTCTAGAACTTTCCTCAATATTTTTTTGTAGATTTCGAGAACTTCTCAGCAACTTTCATTACATTTTTGAAGAACTTTTCTAAAGAGTTCATGAATTTGGTAGATTTCTAGAATTTTTAGACAGTTTCTTCAGTTTATCAAGAAGTTTCCTAGAGTGTTCTAGAATTTTCTTCAGTTTGTTTTTTTTATAGATTTCTAGAACTTTTTTCGTTCCATTTTTAAGAATTTTCTTATGAGCCTCTACAAGTTTCTTTATTTTTTTTTGTAGATTTCTAGGACATCTTAGAAACCTTCATCACACTTTTAAAGAATTTTTTTTTTTTGAATTTCCTTATTTGCCTCTAGAATTTTCCTTATTTTTTATTGTAAATTTTTAGATTGTTTTGGTAACTTTTATTACATTTTACGAGTTTAATAATTTTCCTAATTTTTTTTGTGTAGATTTCTAGAATTTTTTTAAAAGATTCATTCAGTTTTTCTGGAATTTTCTTAGAGACTTTTAGAATTTTCTTCAAGTTTTTTTTGTAGGTGAGTGAAACTTTTTTAAATTCCATTTTTCAAGAATTTTCTTATGAGCCTCTAGAATTTTAATCAAAATTTTTGTAAATTTCTAGAACTTCTCAGCAACTTTCATTGTATTTTTGAAGAAGTTCTCTAAAGCGTTCTTGAATTTTGTAGATTTCTAGAAAGTTTAATTCAATATTTCAGATATTTTTTTAGAGAGTTCCAGAATTTACATTCCATTTTTTTTAAATTTCCTTATGTGCCTCTAGAATTTTCCTGATTTTTTTTTTATAGATTTTAGATATTTTTAGTAACTTTCATTAAATTTTATCAGTTCATGTTTCTTGCTTTTTTTGTAGATTTCAAGAATTTTCCAGAAAGCTTAATTCAGTGTTTTAGGAATTTTCTTAAGACTTCTAGAATTTATTTCAGTTATTTTTGTTGGTTTATAGAACCTTTCTTTCATTCCATTTTTCAAGAATATTATTATGGGCCTCTAGAATTTTTCTTAATATTGTTTTGTAGCAACTTTCATAACATTTTTGAAGAACTTTTCTAAAGGGTTCTTGAATTTTATAGAATTCTAGAATTTTTTAGAACGTTTCTTCGGTTTATCAAGAATTTTCGTAGAGTGTTCTAGAATTTTCTTCAGTTCTTCTACAAGTTTCTTCATTTTTTTGTAGATTTCTAGAACATCACACATCTTAGAAACCTTCATCACACTTTTGAAGAATTTTTCTAGGGTGTTCTTGAATTTTTCTCAATATTTTTTGTATATTTCTAGAACTTTCTAAATTGCAAGATTGCATCCTTAAAGAAGTTTCATAGAGTTATAAAACTTTCTTTAGATTTTTTTGTAGATTTCTACCATTTTTCGGTCACTTTCATCACATTTTTGAATAATTATTTTAGAGTTCTTGAATTTTTCTTAATAATCTTTGTAGATTTGTAGAACTTTTCTGTTACTTTAATTCCATCTTTCAAGAATATAAAATATTGATATTAGTTGTCTGACAACGTTATGGAAGTAAGATTTATGCGCTATCTCATAAAAACAGTTATAATTATATGGTAAAATGTCGATACATTAAAATGTGCCTTTACAGGGGCCCATAGAGGGTTAACTTTAAATAATTTGTATTGTGTTATATTATAATATAAAGGCTTTTTAAGAAGTATATGATCCTATTGCTTGCCAAAAACTATACACAAATTGTAAATATAAACCACAAATAAAAGTTTATCGAGTATAAACAATGTGCAGAGGCAAAAAATTACAATAATTTATAATAGATTTATTAATGGTCCTCTAAAATATATTTGGAAAACTTATCATAAAAACTGTGTTTCAGTCCAGAAGCTAAAATTAAATATTTTATATAACTTAAATCGTATATTTCTGAGCAAACCATGTATTCCTCAATCAATATTGAGTTGCTAAGTAAATTTGCAAACAATTAACTTTTAATTAAAACTAGTGATTTATAGAGATTAAATTTATATTTTGAGATTAAAATCGAATTCGAAATTCATGACCATTTGAAACGCCTAAGTTTAACGTAAAGGTTGGACATAAGGGTTCTGCTTGTTCTTGAGAAAAAAATATATCATCACGTTGACGTCTGTGATTTACTTAATAAAGTTAGGAAAATAATCAACTTTTGAAGCGCATAATAACTAAGAAAGAGAAACAGGTTACCTACAACATTATTAGACGTAAGAAGTATAAAAATGAACCGACTCAAAGCATTTAGAAAGGCATTATTCACCTAAAAATGAGTTGTAATTTCAAATGAATTATTTCTTTAGCCACCAGATAATACAAAGATGGATCTTAAGGTGCATTGTCATAAGCTAGATAAATTGATTTGATTTAGTTAAACAGTAATGATTAGAAGGTTTCTAGCCAAAAAATTGTGAAGTGAAGTGCTGCTGCCAGATATATGATAAAAAATTTGGCCCAAAATGCACGATGATAATTCAATAAAATATTTATACATTATGAGAATTTTTCATAAAAAAGATGATTTTACTTTCCAAACCACTCGATGGTAAGATAGTAGTAGTAAGAGTTATAATACAATTCTAATTTAAATTCTTTCAATAATGACATTTGATTGATATGAGAGAAAAATTTTACCGCTTTTATATATCTAATAAGAAATAGATTTAGATGTTATAATCTTTAGCAGCTGATTTTTTCTCTTGTTATATGAAACAAGAGTTTTGCTACGTTCGTAAATTACTAATCGCTTATTACTGTGGGCAATGAAAGTGTTGAAAATGCACGTTTGAAATTAAGAAACTATGTTATAATAAATGTTTCTGCAAGCTTAACTGATATGCTGAAGTCCAGTTAAAAATGTACATGAAAATAATTGACATTTTTTGAGCTAAACTTTTAATGGAATAAGAATATAATTTTTATGAAGAAAAACTAATGTAAGACGTCCGAAAATAATTTAATATTATAATATTATGCAAAAGAAGAATTCAGAAGCTGTCAACATGTATTACTGAATAGAGAATGAATGTGGGTCTGAGTGGAAGATCATTGGAAACCAGTGAACTCCGCCCGTAATTCTTGCTGTCTAAATTTGTGTACGTTTTTCAATTACTTATGTATTGTTTTATGAATATTTTATAATCAAGAAAAACAATTTTGTAAAGAATAAAAAATAAGGAAGAACAAGAATTTTTCTTCATCAAATTTATATCAATAAATTCTGAATATATGTTGATTGTACTGAGTGATTAGAAATGCCGAGCCACCGTTTTGATTTGTATTTCCAGATGTAGATAAGATATCAATTGTGATTGAAAGATATTGTGGTGCCAATGCAAATGTAAAGGTGGCAATTATTAAAATTTAGCTGCAGGATAGAGGAAAACAAAAAAAGTGATTGAAGGCAAGTTACTAAATATAATTTAAATGAATTAAATGAACCAGTGCTTTCCATATACTGGGATATAATAACAGTATTGGTAACTAAATAAACCCAACATTATGGGTCAATTATACCAATACACATAGTAGTTCAGGATAAATTTTTCTCTATCCAGCAACAGAATTATAAGTTGAAGCAATAATAAATAAAATGAAGTGTATCACATCAACAGACCACGATGGTATATGCATGTATGTCATAGAATATACAAAAGCTGTTCTAATGAAACAACTTACAATTATGATTAACAAGTCACTAAGAGATGAGAGTTTGCCTATATCACTTAAAATGGGAAAAAATATTCCAATTCATAAAAATGGTGATATACATCTTATATCAGAATACAGACTAATTTCTAATTTATATTCTCAAAGTTCTATTTATAATAGAATAAGTAAATATTTGGAACAAAATAATATTTTATGCGGATTTAGGAAGGGCTTCGCAAACGCAATTTACAATTTTATTAATATCGTTTTAACCAATATAGATAATAACAAGCCTGCGTGTACAGTATTTTGTAGACTTATCTATCTATATACTATCTATAGCCTTCGAAAGAATACCACATGACATTTTATTAAGTAAACTACATTCATATGGAATTGGAGGTAACTGTTATAGTCTTTTATATTCTTATCTAAACAGCAGAAAACAGGTTACTTCAATGTACATTAATAAAATTTATCCCAAAATTACCACAAGGAAGCGTATTAGGTCTATTACTGTTCCTTTTATTCATTAATGATATGTCACTCAACATCAATTGTCATATCACTGGGTTTGCTTATGACACTACGATTAACATACAAAATAGTTTTTTTACAAAATTTCAATGAATCAACTAATCAAATGCCCATTGAACTAGATACCTGGCTTGCTATGAATAACCTAGTAGCAAATATAACTAAAGCAGACATTATACACTACAGAGCATCGATGGGTTTAACCAATGTTCATATGAATGGTTAATTAATTCAAGAAACTAAGGAGGTAAAATTCCTCGGTGTTATTGTGGTTGTTGTTATTCAAAACAATATGAAATGGAACACCATATCCAACACATCTGTGCAAAGTAGCCAAGTACTCGTATTTGATCTATTTAACACTTATTGGTTATCCAAAAAACGATCAATAGAAGCTATTTGTAATGTTGAAACTAATTCTGGTTATAGAAATTTATTCAAAAGACATCAAAAATACCTCTAAAGAACCTCTATACAATTGAAACAATTATTTATTAAGAAAAACCTGTGATATTAGAAGGAAACCAAGTACTACATAATCATAGCACAAGATCAAGTACTATTGACTATCAAAACCTAGTCACAGCTTTTACTTTTTTTTTTTTTAAACTGCTGTCAAAATGACATAATAGACTTTGTCTAAAATATCCCACAAGAGGATCAAAATTGAGCATATTTGCTTAAAAATAATTTTAAAAAACTCCAGAAATGGCGAAAGTGTGTCACCTGTCTACGGAAGTACGTGGATTTGAGTGGAAGAACATTGGTAAACAGTGAACTCCGCCTGTGACTCCTGTGTTCTAAATTATTTGTGTATTATTTGATTGTATGTATATTATATATTTTTCTGTAATTTGTAAGCAGGAGAAACAAAGATAATAAAGAATAAAGGTATAGAATTAATATAATGCTTTCCAAACATCTTTAAAGGATTACCCAGTAATTTTTTTGTACGTAAAACCAAACAATTGATATTGCAACACAGTATTTATACTATAGAGGAATATCTTACAATGTGCTACAATTTGTGAAGCTCGCTTATAAAACCTTCCCTATGTATTATATATTTTTCCACATATTTTTAAATTTAATGTTAGAACGCTATCTATTTTTTTAAATATGTATTTGTGTGTGTATTTAAAAAAATGTAGTAATATATTTTAATATGTTTTAGTACTAAATTTTGAAATGTTTAATATGAATTATTATATGTGAGTAGTTATAATTTTAATATAGTGCATGTAATTAATACATGTTTAGCTTTAAGTTTTGTATCAGTATTTCACTTATTTCAATTTGCACTCTGACTCATCTATGAATGTATTATGTTCTTACTGGAAATTAACAAATTATTATTATTAGTTATAGTATAGTTCCTACTTCGCAGGATTTTTTTGGAGAGGAAGGTATTTATTAGAATAATTATGTGATTTGGAATATTTAATTTGTAAGGAGTCTATTTCTTATTTATATTTAAAATACGTTTTCTTTATTTTAGTCGTTTATTTTGAAAGTGGCCCAAGTCCATTTATCTTTAATTTGAAATATTTAAGGTTTTGCGTTTTTACAAAATAAAAAATATACGTAAGGTATATGGTTGACTCGCAATGCTAAATCGTATTTAAAGGAGTTAATTTTATAATTCCTATTAAAAAAAAATTGCTATTATTAAGTGTATAATATGCTTACCATGGAAGGACTTAGGTCACTTTCAAAATAAAAATTTGTTTTGTTATAAAATGTGAAAGTCTGTTACATTTAACTTAAAAAAAATAAAAATCCATTTTCTTTACTTTATATTTTTAGAAAAAAATTCAATTTAATAACAACAAATTAATTTAGGTTGATGTGATTAAAAATGATTTCTTTTTAAAGACATTTCTATAACGCCAAAATCTCTGTTATTAGATAAAAATGAATGACCTGATATTAAAAATTTGTGGTCTATAATTTCCACATAATTTTCCATCAATTGAACAGTTTTTAACCACATTAAAGATACTTTGATGTTTCTATTTTGTCCTCCAAACATGTCACAATACGCAATGATATGTTTTTCACTTTTTAGAGTTTTAAGGTGTCTGAAGAGGCATGAAGCCACTTGTTAGGAACATCTAGAAGCTTTTGTTTCATCCCAAGCGTACATATATAACATTATCGTTGTGGAAATTGTGTATGCCTAAATTTAAAATATACATGTTGTATTTATAATAAGCTATTGAAATAGTTAGCTTTCGGAATGGTAACACTTTCTGCAAATCGATAAATAAGCTAAAATAATCAGATGAATTACTTGATACTAGCTCTTGATCTTGTTTTAACGCATTTCTAGCTGATTCTACTAGTTTTAAATGAATATCGTGTTCTTCCATAATTTTTTTTCTTCTTCGTGGTTTTCTGATGCTTTAACTTTAATGTTTAATAGATCACATTTTTGGCTTGCGTCTATGCATGATGGGTGGAATTGTAAATTAAAATATTTTTGAATATTTTTCTATATTTTTCTTTCAGTGAAGCTCATACAAATCAAACATTTTTTTCAGGATGTAGATATATTCTATTGCTTGAGATTATGATCCCTCGTATAATGCGATTCAAATTTAGGGAAACTGTTAAAATGGTTTTGAACCACTATATTTGCTTCATCGCATATTTTTCTCGACAATCCAAGCAAACGCCCACGTAAACCGTTTCCTACATATTTAGATTTTAACACATGTTTCAATCGTCCTTCGTTTATTTGAAAAGTGTGTAAAAAGATTTTTTTTTACAAACAGAAACTTTGCCTGTTTTAGAATTTAATCAGTGCGTAAAACTCGTTTCTACGACGTCTCGTTTTTAAAGTAAAGCGTTCGGTCGCTTCCCATAGCAATACATTTTGCTTATTAACACGTTCACCGCCACATGTACCGCTGGCGGTCATATAGACGCCGTTTCTTCCACGCCGGGGAAATAATTTGTAGTTATTCCTTATATTAGCTATGACCGCCGGCGGTCACGCGGGATCCAAACCAGCACTTATGTGAAATATTCGCTTGGCGGCGAACGTGTTAAAGTCTCCAAAGTTCCAAAACATTTCAAAAATACGTTTTCTTTATGTTTCATTTAAATTTTTTAAGCAGCCTTTTCGACATTGGCAATCTTTATTTTGAAAAACTATATATAATTTTTCCCGCTTGTGTATCGTATCTTTTCCCCGAATTTCGTTTAATTTTACGAAGTTTCTGAATATAAGTATCACTTCTGTTTTCTCTGAATCCTTCTCTAAAGCTGTTGTTTTGTAAATTCTCAATTAATTCCTCTTCCTCTGTTGAAGAATGAAATTCTCTTTCTTTTTCTATATTTATTGTATGATTTTATTTATTCAGAATCAAAGAATCTTATGACTCTATCCTATCCTATGGGTTTAATAATATCTTTAATTAAATATTATTCTTTGAAATTTAATTCAATATTATAATGTAATTTAAATTACCTTCATCACTGCTTTCAAGATTTTTGAGATTATCAATAAAAAGTGGACTTAGGTCACTTTCAAAATTATGATTTTCAGTATTTATATTATTATGAAAATGTACGTGTTACAAAATTTCCAGATGTATTAAATATATTTCAATTCCGATTTATTTTTTTGACAGTTCAGCATAAATTATAAATGTCACCACAGTTAACTTGAAAAAAGATAAGAATGGACTTGGGCCACTTTCAAAATAAACGGCTCATTTATTTATTTTAGTTCTTTATAAAAAGTCTTTTATAAATATATTTTAAAATCCATAAATCATAAAACAAAAAATTCACCAGCAAACTAAAAGGTGGAGTTGAAGAATTATGTGATTGGTAATTGAGGCCATTACTTTATGGTACATTTTTAGTTTGTGACCGGTTTTAACCTTTACAAGGTCATTTTCAAACTAGCAATTACAAATTGCGTATTTATATTGTGTTAACATAAATATGTCAGGGAGGGTGGTGAGTGGTAAAAAGTTAAATTTAAAAAATATAAAATCAGCAATCAAAACAAATAATGCTTTAGAAAAAATTATAAAAAAATAATAAAGATAAAACAAACAAATCTCAATATGGTGGGGTCAACTTGCAGTGATTGCCAAAAACATACAAATTGAAAGATCATTTTAAGAAAGAATTAACGAATACTAAATAAGCTACGAAAATAGAAGAACAAACTCAACATACCCAACCATTTCATTGAAGAGAGACACCAGTTTGGTGAATATTTCACAACGCTACACATATAGGAAAAACTACTAAACTTATTTACTACCAGTCCATCCCCACCATTAGACAATTACAATAAATAGGTTAGAATGTAATGTATACGTATCAGTTCTTCGCCTTAAGAAGCCACAGTGTGGCGAAACAGTTGTAAATAATAAGCACAATAAAATATTTGAAAGTGTCATTTTGAATAATTTATATTTTATACAAATATATCAAAAGTGAATATGAACTTTCAATAAATATCAGCCTGAACTGAGTTGTTATTTTATTGCAATAGTTAAACTCTAAGGTAATTCTTTCTCAAAACAATAATTAACTCGTTTACGATCGAGGCTTCGACTTCGTTATATATCATTAAATTAATCATTTTTTAAATAGGTAATTGTGGAAGCCTTTACTTTGTGATACATTATAATTTATATAAGTGATTGTAAATACCTTGTTAATATCACACTCTTTTAAACTTTATTTGTGACTATAGTTCTAAACTATACTTCAAATGTTCTTTACAAACAACTTGTATAAACAATTTTACAAAAATAAAGGGGTATATATATTTATATATATATAATTGTTTGTTAAATTGTTTATACAAGTTGTTTGTAAAAAAAAATTGAAGTATAGTTTGAAAATGACAGGCGAAATCTGTTGAAACTTACAAATAAGGTTTAAAAGTGTGTGATATTAACAAGGTATTTACAATCATTTATATAATTGTTTTTAAGTATAAATTCTGTAATGCGATGTAAATTAAAATGGAATTCACGATAATTTCAAAGATGAAGGTAATCTGATATTAAGTAATATTTGCACTGAATGTTACTATTGAATAAATAATTCTGTATATAATAATTGGAATGAAAATTTTGTTTTAAAATTTGAAGATCAAAACTAGAACATTATTTTTGAGTGCAAAAGATTAACACTTACCTCTGAGTAATACTTTCTTCATGCTTCTTTTCGCGGTGGTGCAGTTCCATCGTCGAAAACGAAACTGATACTGACACTCCTCTTGGCCCATCCGCACTCCTTTAGTAATATGATCCAACAGAACACGCTCGTTCTTGCAAATATCTGCCATTTTTCCTTTCAACTTTCTACTTTTCTTGCAGATCTGATGTGGATCCATTATTACTTGACTACCAGCAGCCCTGTAAAAAATAAAAATAATATAAGAGCGTGTTTCTGCAGGGTGTGTAAAGTAAGAGTATAAAAGTCATATTTGTAAAAAATGAATTGTTCATCAGATAATGTTTGGCGAAACAATGTTTGCAATAAATGTGTATAAATGGTATTAGGCAGGGAAGTAATTATTTCAAGGATTCGCTTTTACTTTCAAATTATTAATTTTTCAACCATGCCTAAATATGATTTAAGTGTATTTCATAATTTTATTATACTTCATTTATACCGCCTTATACGAATATGTAATTTGTATATTTAATTATTCATTAAAAATGTTTCCAAATTTAAATTAGATTTAGTCAGTGAGATAATTAGGCCTAGAGTTATCCATATTTGATTTTTAAAATATAATTTCAACAAATACATTTGATTAATTACTTGACTATCGCACGTTTTTTAACAGTCAAAACGAGAATTAATAAAAAGCAATTTTCTAAGATTAATAATAAGATACATTATATCAGTAGTAGTAGAAGTATTTGGCTATCGACCACGTGGTTCTTTCGCCGTGTGATGTGTGTATTTGTGTGTGTGTGCAAATGAGCTTGTTACTTAAAAGAAACGCCCCCGTCACTCGAAAGCACCATTAATTGTATCTCAATGGTGAATGGTACCGGTCACCCAACCAACTGCTGGCCCAAATCAACGTTGCTGCAAGTTAGTTATCACTTTTTTTATATGTCCAGAACTTGCCATTTTATTTTAATAGTATATAGACCGCAGAGGATACTTTTATGAGTTGTCTTCCTTGATCAATGGGAGAACAAGTTTCACAGTTTACAGCCAGAGCATAATTTTATTTGTAACTTACTTCAATCTTTTAATACATTTTTCTGAAGCCTATGGAATATTTTTTGTCGACAAAACTAAAATATAAAATAACGATAATATACTGAAAGTGTCATCGTATATATAAAATATACAACAGTGGTAAAAGTAAATATTCTTTTCAGAAAAACAAAATTTAACGCAAATTAAATTTTCTCAGCTTAAAGTAATTATCCTTTGATCAGTTTGATAGACTTCTTACATTATGTGAATACTAATAACAAAACTTTAAAAAAGGTTAAATGAAAATAATTTTACACCACTATTTATTGTATAATATACACAAAGTTTACAATATATTATCAATTTTGACATAACTATAGTTTCGACATTTTCAGCTCATTATCAAGTATTGAATGAAGAAATTGTTAGCAATTTATAGGTGAGGTATGAATTTTTAATGAACCTAATTAGAACTGAGATTTATTACAATGGATTAACTAAATATGCAGAGCGGATTAAGGTGCGGTAATAGTGGTATAAAAACTTAAAAATTATTTTCATTTAACCTTTTTTAAAATGAACTACCACATAGTAACGGTCGCTACCATCATTTTCAACAAAACTTTAACTTTAAACTGAATAAAATTTATTACAAACTTTACAACCAAATAATTGTTTGATTCCATAGTATAGCTTTTGTAGATAAACAATTATCAACTTTTCGGGTGGGTACAAATTAATTTTTATCTATAAAAATGGACCTTTCTGTCATTATGCTATGCTGGTGTATATATGAATGTTAGAGGAGTGAATACGAAATATAAACTATAAAACGACGAGGATGGGATTCGAACCCACGCGGGCAGAGCCCATTGGATTAGCAGTCCAACGCCTTAACCACTCGGCCACCTCGTCATGTCTCAGAACTTTTTTTTAATCTTAATTTAATTATATTAAAAATCAAATTTTAAATTATATTAACCCTTAGCTGCACCACTTCAATTTTGTAACATAACTGACATGTGGTCTTCCAGGACTCCAAGTTGAAAAATTGCATTACATTATGCACTAGAAAAATCAGCCATACTAGAAAGAAAGAAAAATCAATTTTTCCTTTAAAATTCGTAAAACTCTTATTTTTTTATATGTAAACTTGAAATTGTAGATAATGGTGTATTTTATACTACATTTCAAAAAAATAAATACAGTACAAGGGCTTCTTTCAAAAAATATTCTTGCAAAAAACTACAGTCAAATTTATAAAAAGATTTTTCCATGAAAAAATGCATATTTTTTAATTAAAAAAATAAATGCCACAACAATAAAGACATAAATAGACATAAATGATTAAAAGTATTTTTAAGAAAGGATGGGGTCCCTCAGGATCCCCAGGAGCAGCTAAATGTTAAAAAGGAATTGAAAATTGTAGAAAAGAATATTTGTAATGTCTGTTCCCAATTAATATTTCACTAGAAAAATATATTGATCTATTTAATGCCTTTAATTCTATTAATCACAAAATCTTACTCGAAAAATTATATCATTATACAATGTTAATTTTATCAAATCGTATTTAAAAAATAGACAATTTATAAATAAATAAGGAAAAATCGTCTACAATATGTATAAATATTGATGTATTTCATGGTAAATCCTTCACCCAATCCTGTTCGTTATAAATAATAAAATATAACTCTAACCTTTTAATCTCACAAAAAGACGTCAAATATTAAAATACTAATTCTATGAAGCTTTCAAAAAGACTGTTTGAATTAATAAAATTAAACTTATATTAAATGGTCGATTCTAACAATTTTAACTGGGAAGAGTTTCAAAGAGAAAAAATAAATTTCTTGGAGTTGCGCTAGATATATAAACTGAACTTGCGACTATAGATAGGGTGCTTTTGGTTCGAAGATACTAATACCAGTTTATCGACCAACGTTTGAATAAAAAATAAAAAAATTAATAAAAAATGCCAAACGTAATAGTAAACAGTATTTGCTTTAAGACTTATCTTTTGAAATTTAAAACGTAAGTATCCATTATAGTCTAAAATCAAATGTTTAAATTCTTCAATATGGAGGAGCTCAAATTAAAAATTTGTCCATGTAATCATAAAAAGTATTTGTTGTAATTAATTTTCCTTATTGTTTAACTGTAATAAATTTCATAAATAATTAATTAATTGGTGACATATGTTTTCGAACAAGGAGTTGAACGGTGCAGAAAAATGCTTTAGAATAATTCTATAACCATCCATAAGAAACTAATTTTTAGCCTTGTTTCTGTATACTTTCAAATTTGTTTATATCTTTAGAACCTTTGTATATATACATTACTAAAATGAATAAGAGCAGACATTAAAATTTGCGCAATAAATTATATAGATTCCATTTTTATATTGATAACACAAGTGAAAAAAATATTATACATTAAAAACTAGTTAGGTTTCCTTCATAGTATTTTCTTTTAACTCTCTCTTTATTATTTTTTAATACAATTTCGTATCCAAACTCCCCGAATTAATGATTTTTTTAATGAACATTTGGAAATAAGGCTATTGAATTAAGAGAAATATGGTACATTAAAATATCACCAAAATAATAATAATACACATTTTTATTGACAAGCTTTTTACATTTTTACATTTAAATAATATATAATAAGTTAGTGTGTTAATTTGTCAAAAGACTATCTTTCTGCCTTGTTTTGTCCAGTCATATAGTGTCAGTTGTTAATGGGTAGATGGACGGAACGATGAAATGAAATCAAATGTGGTTGAATTGGGTTTTTAAAATTTAGGGTTTATCGAAGGTGGATGGGGATAGCTAAAGTTATAATATAAAAGGATTAAGAGGATGTCGGAGTTTTGTTGGGGTACGAAGGGATGCTGTCTCGCTAACTTTAATATTGCGAGATCGGAATAGAGTACACAACCATGGCCAAGTAATGAGCGGCAGATCATCTTATAAAATTTTACAGATGTTCTTGTATTGATACCATTGCTTTAAACGTACATTAAACTTCTAAAAAATTTTGCCTTAGAAGTTGTTTTACTTTTTATTAAGGCTGTATGATTTTTAAAATGGATTTGTTGATCTATGGTTATGCTCATCACCAAAATATATAATCATATATGGCTATAAAAACGATCTAAATATAAAATTATCGATTAGTGAATACATTATGTATTTAATAAATTATTTAATAAAATTAGCAATAAGCTACTTTTTATTTTTGTCGATAATAATTATGTGAGTGATGTTGAATTTTAACTATTAAATATTATCTATGATGCATTGCTTAAACCCATTTATGCTAATAATTAATCGAATAAAATAGTGTATAATAAAAGCATTAACAGTAAATTTTGTTTATCTAATAAATATTCTTACTGTGAAATAGTTATGTATGTTTTACTAATTGTAAACATTAAAACTTTAACTACGAACACTGTTTCGGTTTTATAAAAAAATAGTACAAAAAATGTGCTTGTGTATGAAATTTAATTGTATATGTAGCCTGGGTGGGCGTCACTTATTCCACCCTCAAATTAGTAAAATATTCCTAACTATTTTATTGAAGGAATAGGATATTATATATCAAACAAATTCGACTTAGTAAACGAATTCTTATATTTGCGATACTTAATTCTATTTATCTAAAGAACCTTTTACTGATTGGAAAGTGGATTTCAGGCCAACACACCCTGAATATGTAGGGTGGGTAGAGTGCGCTAATTCCACCCTCCAGTAAAACAAGCCTAGCTATTTTTAATTTTTAATACAGTCTGATTTATAACTTTTTGTCAATATCGTTCAATAAGTTTGGAACGATATAAACGGCTGAAAATAAAATTTTCTAAAAAATACTTCGATGTTTACAAAACAAAACAAATGAATATTTCTTCTAAAAAAATTTGTATGACTATTTAAAATTTAATACGAAAAATACAGTTGGAAACTGCAATGATAAGAAATTATAAAAGCAAAGAAACTAAATTTTTAATATTATATGTTTTGAGAAAAATTTATAAAAAAATAACAACTCATAACGAATATTCGCCAGGTTTAAATTTATTTTTAAAAAGTTTGTGGATTATCTCGTTTTATAATTTTCTAATCATTTGCAATTATTTTTTTATTAACATTTGTATGAATTTTTATTTTTATTATTTTTGTTTACATTTACTATTTAAGATATTTAAATAATAAATGGTATCTTAGGGTTTGTCAAGAATGTGAAACTTTCCTAAAAGAGTTCTGACAAGAATTCTATAGTAATTATCTTTTCTATTCGAAATTATAATTTTTTAAAGAGTTCTATAATTCTATAGCAATTTTCTTCTAAATTTCTACAATATTCCAATAATTTCTTTTCAAGCCTAAAAAAATTTGTTTAAAGGCTTTAGAATTTTCTCTCAATTTGCTTCTAGATTTCTCATTGTTGAGAGATCAATATTTTATCATAGATATGTAATTATATTGAACCTAAACCAGAGTGAGTCGATTGTTATATATGAATATTATAATTTTATAATATGTGAAACTTTATTGAAGATAATAATAAATGTTGTTTGAAAATCGCAAATTCAGCATTTTCTCTTTTACATTTTTAGATGTTTTCATGATTCCTTCTTAATTTTTAGAAAATATTAATATTTCGACAATACTAAATAAATTTTAATAAAATAATAAATATATGATTTTAATCAACAGTTTTATAGGAATTTTTGTAGGTTGTTAAAATGCTAATGAGCGAAAAACAGATTTAATGAAAAACAAAATGTTACATTTCAGAGGTTTTTAACATTATTATTTATTTATTTATTAAAAACTTTGTACTCCTTCCTAGCTTAATATTACAAAATTTATAATTTAAAATATGTAAATATGTATACTCAAAATTTTATTATTAATTAATTATTTTCATAGTTTTATTTTATAACCTATGTATAAGTGTTTAAAATACAACCAAGAATTAAAAATATTTGGTTTAAATTTTGTTAATTATCTTCCAAATGAACCATTAACAAATGTGTAGAATTATCAGAATAATAAAATTAGTCATTTATTACGATTTCTTTTTTGTTAATGATACAAGATTTTCGAAATAAATGGCGCAAAAGTAATATGAAGGGCATGTAATTTTTAATCAATCGCGTGTATAACTAATTTATATTTATTTATTTCATTTTAATTGTTTTTTTGTAAAGGTATAAAAATGTGATGAAATTTTGATTAAAAAACTGTTGAAAATTATCATAAATGTATTTGGACCTAGCATACTCTTGACCTAAGTTAATACGTAAATTTTAATATAGGTCAGGGGTACGCCAGGTCAATGTACGGATTAAGAAATGGTCTTGTAAGGTAGGTCAAGAGTACGCTAGGTTAATGCATAGTTTAACGGGGTAGGTCAAGACTACGCTAGATCAAAATACATTGTAATGGGAACTATAAAGAGAAGTATTTACTGTCCGTTCATTATTTGATTAATTAAATTGACAATGATTTTTGTTAATAATAATAAATTTCTTTTATATAATATTGAATTGACGAGGCGGATACATGATGAAACTCCATAACAAATTGAAATAAAACAACACAGTTGGGAGGGTTTCGCATTTATTGTTGAACACTGCACCATGTTTCGCCACACAGTGGCTTCATCAGGCAGATGAATGATGAATATTATTAATCTGCCTGATGAAGCCACTGTGTGGCGAAACATGTTGCAGTGTTCAACAATAAATGTGAAACCCTCCCAACTGTGTTGTTTTATTTCAGTAACGCCCTATTTATACAATGCAAAATTTTAAAATATTACAAATTGTTTGTAGTTAAAAAGTTTAAAAGAAGTAAAAGGACAATTTTCTAAGAAAATACACATTAAATGTCAAAACTTAAACTTAAACTTAGCTATAGGCCGAGAAGCGATGTCAAAACATAAACTAAACTAATTATACAAATTACTATACAAAATTATTAACTTTAAATAAATATCTTTAGGAATATAGAAGATATCCTATGGTTTCTAAATTGACAAAATTTGCCTTTGCAGCTAACCATAAAACAATTTAAGAGAAACAAATTTAGATAGATAATATTAACCCTTACAATGATCCCTTAAAACATAGGGTAAATATTTTTTCTCTATATTAACTTTTAATGTATATGTAACAATATTATTATTTTTTGTTGGTGTATACGACCAATAATGAATAGTTTTAAAAAATTACGTTTCATAATGATATGAATAAAACATGTGTCTAAGGCTAAATATAGTTATCGACAGTAGTGTTTAAATTCAATATTATTCATTAAGGAGTTAATTCATATCGAATTATAATTCTTCTTATATTAAATTAACAGTAATTGAGATTAGAATTCCGTTTCGAATGTAACGTATCGGTCTTTCATTTTGTGGATGTCATTTAAAAAAATACATTTTGAGATAGGCGAGGAGAACGAGGTGAGGCCCTCGCAATGGATGATCGACCAATAAGTAAACAGAGAGTCTTATCGATATTGAGAGTCGTGCGAGGTGTGAGAAAATGATATCCGATCGCCTCTCCAACGCTGCCAATGGTGCCGTCGGAGTCGTGGACTGACTGGTCCACCCAAGGCAAAGCGGCCTCACATGCTACAACCGGACAACCACATAACCATTGGACGCATACCGGTATTTCGGTATTTCACGTGCACTATCATTATTGCATCAATTCATTATTATGAATTACATGTGGGCGAGGCCAGCGGAAAAATTAATATCGTACGGACGCCCGAGCTTCATAAGCAATTCACAATATTCTCAACGGTCATGAAAATAAGTCTACCAGTATTGCTTTATAATATGAGCAATTTGTATATTAGCACGTTCGAGACCTGTCCAGACACCGACGCATAATGGAATCGATCGCCGAACAATGCGACTTCATTTATTTTATTATCAATTTCTCAATGCATTACGTTCAAATTCAATCACTCGTAAATTCTCCAATAGTTTAATAAATATTACATAAGGGTTAAATGAAGCACTTACTTTATAATCACAATTATCAATGCTTTGTGCACTTATATGAATAAAACATCGTGCTTAAGGTTTTATTTGTAACGTTTCGCTCAGGTTGTAATCGGGCAAATAACATGAGTGAAGTGACTAAAATCACACACGCAATTCTTTGTTTTCTTCCATATATATTTCTTCTTTAGCATGTACAAATGTAATCAATTATAGTCATTTGAATTATCGACATTAAATTGATTTTAATGCAACCATAAAATTACAATGATTAAAAAAAATGTAATATTTTTTCAGCGTACAGAAGGTATATTAGCAAATATTATTAAAGTATTAAATTTTATAATAAAATATAATTGCATGATAAATTCTTTATATGAAATAAAATAGGGATAATATAATCAGAAGTAATTATCTCGATTTAGAAGCCAAAAGATCTTTTGCATATAGAATAGAAAAAAGACCATAGAAGACTTTCAAGACTTCATATAGAAAAGAAAGATGATGCTTAAAAATGTATATAATATTAAACATTATAAATGAACTCATCCGTGCCCTATTTAATATCCGAGGGTAGTAGGTTGTAGTTTTATAGTTTAGAACCATAATTGTTTAAACCATTCTACGCTTAAAAATGCGTTGATATTAATTACTATTTCGTTCTCGTATGATTGCGTTTCTGCATTAGTTTTCTTTAAAGTAATGTGATATGATAATGATAAGTCTAGGCCTTTTCTTCTATCATAGATTGAACTTCGCCCGTGATTCTTTCTTACAAAATTTTATGTAGGTTTTTTATAATTTGTTTTTTGTATGTATATTTTTCTAGAAAGAATTCGAAAGATGTAATAAATAAATTAAAAAAATAATTAGTGGTATTTTTGAGATTAGCTGTTTTTTCTGAGGAACTGAGTTTCCGCACAGTAATAATGTATTTCTGTACAGTAAGAGCCCTGTGGTATGACAGTTAACACAAATAGATTACGAGATATGAAATTGTTTATTTTAACAAATTGTGAACATTGAGTTAAAAAAAACTATATAACCACTTTAAAATCAACTTTCCAAATCCGATTTTAACCAGTTTTTTGTATCAAAATATTCTGGCAAACTCCATAGATCGCTTTCGAGCAATCAGTGTATACCGGGTGTCTCAGCGTGCGCGCCGAGTAGCTTTACGGCTAAACGGTTTATTTTTTTCAAAATCCGTTTTCGCAGGAGTATGTAGATGTATTAGGACCACATTTTAAAATTAGTTTTAAATATACAGGGTGTCGCATAAAAGCATGGCGTATCATAGTTATGTTTTTTCTTATGGAACACCCCATATTTGATATTTTTTTCAGATTCTACATCAAAAATAAGGGTAACTTTCATTATAAGATCATATGCCTAAACCTAATAATTTCTGAAATATTTAAACAATTTTGGAAAAATTGACGTTTCGAAAAAAAATCATATCTCCCAAATAGGTAAATGAAAACAAATGAAATTTTGTATCAGTACATTAGACTAATGGGGGAATATTTTAGACTATTTGTAGTAATTTAAAATTTTAAGATGTTTTGGTAATTTAATGTATCTCCAGAAACACATTCAAGGTCAAATTTCTTGCTTACTTTAAATGGCACACCCTATATCTAATAGGCCTATCTTGTAGCAAATTTTATTATCTTTCAAAAAGTATAAAGGTATTCTACACCTAATACTAATAGTTTTCAAGATATATCCATTTTTGTTAATTTTCGACATAATAATTATTAGTATCAATTATTGCAATAAGCTAGTGTGTAGCTTTTGTTTATAAACAAAGTCAGTTGACACATTCGAATCATTTGTAACGACCGCAAAAATGAAATATTCCTTAAACGAAAGAATTAACATGATCCTAATAATAGGGGAATGTTATGAAAATTGTCTCTTAGCCGAAAGAGTATATCGCGAAAGGTACCCTGATAGGAGACATCCTAATAAGAAGACATTGGAGGAAGTTTTAAATATATTTAAAACCACAGGCAGTGTCAAGTATCTGAAAAAAACGAACTTCAACACTGTAACTAAGGACGAGGAGACACAATTACAGGTACTTACTTCTGTAATAGATAATCCTAGCACGAGTACACGTATAGTAGCTCGTGAGACTGGGTTAAGCAAGGCGAGCATATCAAGGATATTAAAAAAACATGAATACCACCCATATCACTATGAAATTCACCAGCATCTGAATAATGCGGATTTCGAGAAGCGGTTAGATTTTTGTTTATGTGTTTTAAATAAAAGTGGCGATGATGAAGATTTTTTGAATAATATTTTATTTACGGATGAATCATCTTTTAATAATAACGGATCTTTTAATCGACGTAACTGCCATTATTACAGCACCGAAAATTGCCACAAATTTCAAATTACTGATCGACAACATCGTTGGAGTATTAATGTATTCGGAGGCATTTTGGGTAATTACGTCATTGGACCTCATTTTTTCGATGGATACTTGGATGGTCCCATATTTTTACAATTTCTCCAAGAAGAATTTCCATTATTATTAGAGAATATTCCACTGAATATTCGCCAAAACATGTGGTTACAGCTCGATGGTGCGCCACCTCATTTTTCATTGGCGGTTCGTCAATATTTAAATAGAATATTTAATAGGCGATGGATTGGAAGAGGAGGTCACGTAGCTTGGCCACCTAGATCCCCTGATTTAACCCCCATGGATTTCTTTTTATGGGGGTATATTAAAAATCAAGTATACACCACTCCTCCCACAACTGTTGAAGACATGAAGGACAGAATTAAGGATGCATTTAGATCAATAACACCCAATATGCTAAGAAATGTTAAACTATCGTTTCAAAAAAGAATTGAATTATGCATTCAGTGCGATGGTGGTATTTTTGAAAATTTGTTATAAAAAAATAATGTTGTTATTATTTTGTTAATTTCATTTGTTGTTTTTCGTTATGTTTTTTGAAATTCTAAGACGATATTACGTAATCATGTACATATGTGTAAATAAATTATTCAATTAGTGTGTTAATTTGGAAATATCTCGAAAATCATTGGTTGTGTTAACTGACTATTGCAATAATTGATACTAATAATTATTATGTCGAAAATTAACAAAAATGGATATATCTTGAAAACTATAAGTAACAGGTATAGAATACCTTTATACTTTTTGAAAGATAATAAAATTTGCTACAAGATAGGTTTATTAGATATAGGGTGTTCCATTTAAAGTAAGCACGAAATTTGACCTTGAATGTGTTTCTGTAGACACATTAAATTATCAAAACATCTTAATATTTAAAATTCCTATAAATGGCCTAAAATATTCACCCATTAGTCTAATATACTGACACAAAATTTCATTTGTTTTCATTCACCTATTTGAAAGATATAATTTTTTTTCGAAACGTCAATTTTTCCAAAATTGTTTAAATATTTCAGAAATTATTAGGTTTAGGCATATGATCTTATAATGAAAGTTACCCTTATTTTTGATGTAGAATCTGAAAAAAATATCAAATATGGGGTGTTCCATAAGAAAAAACATAACTATGATACGCCATGCTTTTATGGGACACCCTGTATATTTAAAACTAATTTTAAAATGTGGTCCCAATACACCTACATACTCCTGCGAAAACGGATTTTGAAAAAAATAAACCGTTTAGCCGTAAAGCTACTCGGCGCGCACGCTGAGACACCCGGTATAACATCTCGAAAACATCCAAAATAAAGTCGTGGGAAACCATAGATTTGTTGATGTTCCTTAACAAAACCCATATTTTCCGCACAAATATTTTGTTTGCAAACCATATAAGTTGGTCAGATATAATTTTGTCAATAGTAACTGCGTACAAGTACCATAGTATTTTTTTTATGTTTCGCGGTCTGTGATAAGTGTGATATAGCTTACTTTCCACAATGATGAAAAAATATCACTATTTAAAGATACATTAAACATTTTATGCATCTTTTGAGAAAATAAGCTGGAATGACACCAGGACCTGCGTCTGGAGAGAAGTTATAATGTATATCACTGATCTTGATTGAAAACTAATTTAAAATTATATTATTATGTGAGATTTTATTATCAAACTTAATAAAGTGTGATTGTAGTTCAATATCTTCAATATCACTATACACAGTTTCAAAATAATCAGCAAATAAGTTATATTGTCACCTAAAAACATATTTTTAGGGTATCATTCTGTTTCTGTCGACTTAAGAATTAAAAAAAATTGGGGTTATTTGCAATGCATTCCACAATTTTCTTGCGTAATCCTTTGACTTTGATATTAGCAATTAAAATGTGTTGTAATTTTTTGGATTTTTAGTCATTTTGTACAAACGATGGGTTGCCCTTTTGTTCCTAATTATTTTTCTTAATTGTACCACTTTGGGTAAGTACATGTTTAAGAGGAATAAACTTATTAAATATAAACAAACATGTACCATAAAGTTTCCCAATTATGGTATCAACATCGCAATAAGTTAAGTATACAGACCAAGAAATACTTAACTTAATAATCGGCTGCTTTTAATCCAGTATATAGTCATCTTACTCAAAAGAGTTGTAACTTAGACAAAAAATCAATTGAGTATGATTCATAATGTGCCATAATAAGCAATAGCGGATCATTGAAAATATAAATATCTATATTATGAATGTTAGAGAATATAAAGTCAAGAAATATGGAATAGTATTGTATTGACGTGGATATTAATATACATTTATGAAATTAATATCCCACGATGCGTAAATTGTAATCGCCAAAAAATATGTATTTACAATTAGGATATGAATTACAAATAAATTGCATAATGTTCAAGATAACTTTATTCATTCAATTCTGTGAGAATGTATACTGATGCAAATATTAGCTTATTTAAAATGCAGACAAATAACTCTACAATACAAGATGATGTATTAATCCTCATTGTTTTTAAATGTTTACTAACCGCTAATAATACACCGCCTCTTCGTATTTTATTATTTGTTACATTTTATCTATTATACCTATATAGTAAAATCATGAAAACCTGATTCAGTGTCACTAACTAAAGATTCTAACCAGTTTTCAGGGATAACTACAATATCATAAATTTAACAATTTAAATTAATCCTAAAAACATTTAGATTTCTTTTAATTTCGCCATTATTTTCATGATACAGCACTAGTTTTTTTTTTTCAAATTTGTATATTCATTAAAATATGGTTTGTTCTCACAAATGATAGCATGGTTATTAATATATTTGATGTATAGTCCAATCTCACCATGCTTCATTAAAAAGATCGTTTTCGCTGATCAAAAGTTAAGTCATCTTCTAATTTAACGGCAGCGTTACATTCTTTAATTTTCAATTTTATTTTATTTGAAATGAAGTTTTTCGTAAATAATTTTATTATTATTTTTATATGTACAAAATTTTATCTATAATCATCTCAATTTCCAAACTTGAAACCACTCGAACTGCTCGCCATTAAATAACAAATATTCGGCTAATTATTGAAGAGTCATCCCATGCTATAATACCATACGTTATTTGAATATAAAATACAAAAAATATGCTGCCAATGAGTGTTTATAAATATCCTTAGTAAAAATACAGCTTTACACAGTTTCAAATAAATACATGGTGGGGAAAAATTCCCGCTACCATTTTGATTGCCTATAACTTTGCTCAAAGAAAAGATAAGTAAGTTTGGTTTTCATAAAAAGTTTATTTGGTCACGGTTTAAATGGTGACCGCGATTCGCTATGAAACTTTCGGCTCATTTTTCAATTTCGTGACAGATATTGTCTATAAGATGTTGAATCGTTTGGGGCTTATTTACATAAACTTTTGATTTAAAAAAAAACCCCATAAGAAAAAGTCTGCTGCTGTTAAATCCGGAGATCTGGCTGGCCATGCTAAATCGCCACCTCACGAAATTAGTCTTCATGGAAAAATAATCATTCAATAATTGAATTGTGAAAAACACATGTTCTCTAGTCCTTGCTCTTCCATTTCAGGCACAAGAAAATTTCGAATCACGTCTTGATACCGTTCAGCATTAACAGTAACTCCAATACCTTGGTCATTTAAAAAAAATAGGGACCAATGATGTTTCCAGCATGAATACCACAGCATACAGTTGTTTTTAGTGGATGCAATCATGTTTTATGAATTAATTGAGGATTGTGTATTCCCTAAAACTGACTGTTCTGTTTATTGACGTGGCCACTGAGAAGAAAATGGGCTTAATCGCTCATTATCAATTTAGACAAAAAATCTTCAATTTCACTAGCCTTAGGATTGCATTACTATACTCAACTCGTTGATCATGATCTTTCGGTAGCAATTTTTGGGCTAATTGAATTTTGTACGGGAACATTTTCAAATAAGTTTTCACAATTCGCCTTAAACTACGTGCAGAAATGTGTAACTAGGAACCACGTCTCCGAATTGATGTTTCTGGAGCAGACTGCAACACTGTCGCGCACCAGAGTCACATTTTCAGCGTTGCGAGACATCAGTTGTCTTCCATAACGAAGCCTGTCTGCTGTCGTACCGTACCGTCGAAAATTCGTATGTAAACGATAAATTGTGGTTTTGTGAGGCACTAAACGATTAGGATATTTTTGACGCAATTTCCGCTGAGTGGTAATAATGGACGATTATTTTCAATAACTATTGTCACTATTTTTGCTCGTTCTTGTGGCGTATATTTATCTATAACAAAATTTGGACGTCTTCACAACAAAATGGTTAAAGCGAAATTGAGCTAAACGTCACAGAATCAAGATGGCGCGCAATCAAAATGGTAGCGGAACTTTTGCCGCCCCATCTGTTATTCACTATAATGGTTCCAATTCAACATTGAATTGAAATTTAGACCTAAAAATTAAAAGTTTGGTACTTGTATGCCTAGAATCATCTGAATTGTTCAATGTAAAATGCCCTTTGGTATTAGCGTTGAACCACTCGAATATATAATATTTAATTTTACCATTCTCCATTTTTGCATACTCTAAATCAAATTATTTGTTAATGAAAGTGTTTTTATCAGCATATAATACAAATTTTCTGTTATTGAAATATGGAGGAAAGTCATTAATATAAAGGAGGATTAGTAAGGATCCTACAATTTCGACTTTTTGAAGGTCATTAATATAAAGGAGGAATAGTAAGGGTCCGATAATGGTCCTTTGCGGTAGTACATGCTTCAGAAGATTAATTATTCGCATTAAATGTTATTTATTGTCTATTCATTAAGAAGGAGTCAACAATTTAGCATTGTAATAGTATAGTTTTCGCACTAGAACATCATAAAGTACGCATTTAAATACCTTACATAGATTAAAAAAGAGGTGAATGTATATGATTTATTGTGAAATACTTCTAAGATATTTTCAACTGAAGCACACACTGCGTCCGTAGTTGACATTTCTTTATAAAAATCATAATTAAAATGAAATTATTACAATGCAATAATAATTTGATTAAATACGTTATAATATTATACACTATTAGTAGCAGTAAGATGATCTGGTATATGTTTATGTCGGATTCATCTCTTTTTTTAATGGAGGCGACACTTTAGACAGCTAGGTCGAGTCAAAAGTATCACATTAATAATTAAATTTATTATATTCCTTGATAAGCTAAAGCCCTCACTAGATTGTAAGCTCTTCAAAGATTTAACAATATTTTTTCCTCAGCCAGACAGACTGATATCTTAAGATAATTGAAATGTTATCTTATTTTATTTTATTTAGTTAGTTATCAGCAAGGGTACTAAACATTTATTAAAATCATTTTCTGAAAAGTGATTTTCCTCACATTGTGTAATTAATGGCCATAATGCGCTTTGAAAAATTATTAGACCAGTTTATGTAATTTTCATGATTATTTACTGTTTTCAGAAAAGTAATAAAATATATAAACCAATGAATTCAATAAAAAAACTTCAAAGATTTCGAAGAAGCGGATTAAAGATTAAAATGATGGAGAATTATAATGAATAAGAATACTAACTCATTGTTGTTCAAAATATTTTCTTCATACCATAACGTGTTTTAATAACATCTTTATGACATTTGGAGTAAAGATATTATTAAAATACATTATGGTAAAAAGAAAATATTCAGAAAATATTTTTAAGAACAATAGATAAATAGTAGATAGATAGTATTTATTACATAATAAAATTGAAATATATATTACAAGCATTTCTTACAAAAATTTTGATTGCACATGGAATGGCTTGAGTTCATAATAATATGATCTTCCACTCTTGCCTTCTGTTACATCAATAACACTGTTGCCACATAGAGTACCTTTGGAAGAGGTTGTTCCACCATTATCTTGCCGAGTTTGGCTTATTTTCCTCTGAGAAAAGGACTTCAATTAGATTTGTAATGTCATTTTTAAGTGAGTAAAATGCAAGTATGTATACAAAAAATAGTTATTCTCTATTATGGATTGGTAAAGTTAAAATGTCCTAGGAAAAAAATGTTGTCTAAATGATAATGCATTTTTTATACAATGTTACAGCATGTATATTTATGGCTTAAAATGATGAACAGTGGAATAAACTTAAGATATAAATTAAAAGAAATTAAACTTGCGTGATATTTTCAATGTTTAAAGAATAAATTTAATTACTTTGGTAATTTGAAGTCTAAACAGATTTTCAATACCGGATGTTTCTAAATGAATATCAAGATTATAGAGCATCAATATAGGAAGTACCAGTTACAGTTGTTGCTTCAAACTAAAAAACCTAAAAAACGTTGCGCAGAGATACGGTACAAAAAGCATTCAATTTAGGGGAGTCTCATTGCAATTGTACAATCTCGTGAAGATTATCTGAGACCTAGATGCGCACCTTATGAGTGTTCACATGTCTGTTTTCTATTTAATAGTCGCCATTTTTGCTATTAGCGCCCTCTTGCGTCTACGAACAAACAGAACTGTTTGAGTTGCTCTTTCATTTCAACTACGTTATCTAACAAAACCATACTGTTCTTTTACAATAATCAATAAGGCAGAAGTATAAATATATTCCACTAATATACTTTTGAACATCTTTGAATTATTATTAGTGAATGGAATAGGTTCTTGATATTATCATTCTTACTATATTCTAAGACTCCTAAAATACGCCATTATATTATGGAATTAGCGAAAGTAAATAATTTTTAAATAATTCAATACTCAATTTTATAACCATCTGTAGACACGTGTTTCGATATTGCAATCTCTTCAGTACAGCTTTATTATAAATAATTTTTGATCTGGGTCTACAATTTGGTGAGTCAGTGGTATCCTTCTTTAAAATAACATGCTCATTCTCACATACACAAATAATATAGCGTGATCAACTACTACCATAGAATTAATATATTGCAGTTTTTTAAATATTAAATTATTTAAAAAACTGCAATACTATTAACTTGCTAATAAACTAGAGTAAACTAAAACATTAGAAGCAAAATTAACGTGTATTTTGTCTATATTATGTTAGAAATGTGCCTACCAGTTCAGAATTGAAATTTATTGCGAAAGTTTAGTGTAAAAGCGTTATTTCTAAGTAGCTGTTTACTAAATCATATTTTTAAGAAAGATACCTAATTTCTATATTTTTGAAAGGTTAATTAGGTGTCTAGAATCAGCATTGCATTGTAATCCTAGGAATTTTCATTTATATACATTTTAACAAATCAATGTTTTGAACTAATTAAAGAATTAGTTGCTTTTAAAAAATAAGCAATCGATTTTATTAAAAACAGCTATAATACTTTAATCCAGTATTATATTTCTGAAAAGTGTTCAATCTTCTGGTTTAGAGATTGTTCTGATAAATTCACTACGGGTATCGAACTTAGAAATGCCTTAATTGTCTAATAAACTATTATTAGATAAAAGATATATTTAATCTAGATATTTAACTCTAACTTTTTACATATCAGCTTGCTTTACTTTAGCCACATTATAAGTTGTTGTATAACCTAATAAAGGGTAATCCATATTGCACTTTATGTGATGAATTTGCGTGCCATTTTTGTTCTATGATATATTCTATGAATATTGTGCAAGTTTTTTTATGCAAACAGGGGATTACTGTTTAGACGCAATCATGTTTCAAGTTGTGTATGTGTGAGTGGTATAATTATTAATACACTAAGAGTTTACTAGAGGTTTGCGTAGTGGTAGTTCAGCTAAAATATTGCTTGTATACGTGATAGTGTGCAAGAAAAACCAAGCCCGTCAAGCCATCTCCTTTCACAGTAATAGAATCTTTCATATAACATTACTCAACATATTTCAAGAAAGATCTGCAGTTGAAGGCGCATAAAATTTAACTGACCCAACTATTTAAACCGGCAGATCAATAGAAACGCCGTACATTTATCAATTCCTCAGATGGAGTGATGAAGCCCATTTACATTTAAATCGGTTTATGTATCTTCAAAATTATCTTATGCATCCAATCCATTCAGAAAAGAAAAACAATATTTGGTGTGCATAATGGGCTGAAGGAACCATTGGTTCATACTTTTTGCGGACGAAGCCGGTAGCGCTGTTACACTATCGGGAGATGCTAATCAACTTATTCTTCAACAAAATCAATTATTTGAACTTGATTGATACGTGGTTGAAGACACATATCAGACAGAAAGCGAAACAGCCACTTTATTTCAAATAAAATTTTCTGGACGTTATGTTATGTTATGTTATCTTTCAAAAAAGCGAAATTAATTGGCCAGCGCAATCTTGAGATCTAACCTCCACTAGACTTATTCTTCTAAGGCCATTTTAAGTGATTGAAGGCAGGGTATATATCAATAAACCCAAAATTATTGTGCTTTCAATTACTGAAATCGAACCCCATTTATTTGAACTTGTTTCGGAAAACTTCGCTTAAGTTCATAAAAACTAGCAGAGATGTCTATTGTAGAAGTAGGCAAGTTATTGGGTAAGAAATGGTTTTGAGTTTCCGGAGAACCACTCTCCTACGTAGTGAACCATACTTGAATTGTGTATGTTTTAACTACAAAAAATATTACGTAGTAAGTAAGAGAAAGCCCAACGTTATTCTGCAAATAAAAACAAAAATATGATGTGGACTCTTTAAACACTGTTTCATCAACTTTTAATTAAGACAAATAATCCTAAAATGTTTTAAATCACCTGATTTATAAGATTCTCATAATTGTTTATAAAAGTACCCATATAAAGTGATTTACATTTTCCCTCAGAAATTTTAAAGTAAACATATGCATCATAAGAATAAAGTAAAAAAAATCGCACTGTTACCTAGAATAAATAAAATAAGAGTATACTAATTTTAGAATATTGTTTGAGAAAATTATATTTATCTTTATTTATTTATTTAGATCTTTTGCTCCCTATTAAAAAAATACAAATAAAAAAATAAACTACAGACAGTTTTATTCCCAGATGGAACAAAATTTGGATGAAATATATATTCATAACATAGCCTCTTATAAAATCGGAGAGTTAGATTTAATTATTTTGATTTAAAATTTATTTTTAACATGCGTAGTAACTCAAACAACTTTAATTATTAAGGTATGTATTCGAGTCGAGGTCGTTAGGGCTTGTGAATATTTTGTTGTAAATCTTTCTGTTCTCATCTGTAGATTATTTTATAGATAAGTTATACATTGCTTAACGTAAATATATTTAAGGTTGTTTCCTGTATTTATTTTGGGGTATTTGTTCTTTTATCTAGACTAAATAGAATTTATATTATTTTATTTTGTTGTATTGTTTTGCATTTATTTTTAATTCCTTAGTTTTGAGTGCCTAGACATAATTCAAGTAAGTGATTTGAATTGGATAGTGTATATTTCTCCTGGTCGTTTCTATTACATAGTCTTCAATTTTTGTTAGAGCTCAATTGTTTTGTAGTTCTTTTTTGTTCATTCCATTTGAGATTACTTTGAATTTATAATCCTAGGTAGTTTACTTCATATATTTGTTCTATTGTTGTTCCTTTGATGTTTTATTGTTGTTTTGTGGTTTCTTCGTTTATGATCAGTAGGTTATTTTGGTACTAGGTTTGGAATTGATTGATGTCTTTGTTTATGATTTCGTTTCTATTTTCTATATATTTATTTATAAGTATTATTTTTGTACAGGTCGATTTTCTCTCGAGGTTTAATTCTTGAAGATCATTTGTATATATTATATATAATGTAGGTGGTAGGTTATCTCCTCGGAGTATTTCGTATTCTGTTTGTAGTGATTTTCTTTTGGAGTCATTTATTGTGGTTGTTTGCGTTGGGTTTGTTATGTATGTTTTTATTATATTTAATTGTTTGCCTCCCATTCCAATTGCTTTAAGTTTTTCGAGCAGTTTGTGGTTTATTGCAAATGTTGTCTTTAGGTGCTGCTGAAAAGCATATTGCTTATTTATATGATTTTGTTTTTAATCAGGTTATTATTTATTTATATTTATAAGTTATAACTGATTCTAAAATTTTATTTATCCTTGATGGTATAGAAGTAGGATGGTAGTTATCGCTTTTGGTTTAGTATCGTTTTGTAATTAATAATAACCTTCATTTTTAATTATATTTATAATTTTTTTTATTGGTGTTAGTAATTTTAATGTGTATACATAGAACTAATTCAAATGGATGTATTGTTAAACATATATTGTATTAAGTTTCTTCATTCAAAATTCAATTGCCATTAAAAACTTAAATAATAATAATAATAAATAAACTTTATTTCACAATGACAAACTACAATATTGTATATTCGTACATGTAAATTTAATTGAATAGATCTAAAGTTTAATTGTAATATAAAATATTTATCATTATGTACTGTATGGACATGACTATGTAACTTATATATTTAGTTTAATTAAAGGTTTTCCTAATACCAGTAGACAAATTAGGTATTGGCTTACGTAATTACCATAATAAAAGCGTTCCTGCTGATGCGTAAAAATCCATGATTTATTATGATTGCGGTATTAAATTTAATATAATTAAGTAATTACGCAAAGCATGAAGTCGAAAAAAAGGATCGTGAAATGACTCCTTATTGTACTCATTACTCATTGCCTCTTGATTAATTTTAATTACACTCGCGGATTATATTACATCCTCTGCATCACCGTCAGACGCGAACCGCTTTTTTTTTTCGTATTTTCTATACGAGATAACCGCATTTACCCGTGATTTGGTGAGTGTAGTCGACACACTCGAATACCCCTGTTTTATGGCAGACAAAAACGTTATTACCACTGCTGAGGTAATTGCTTATACGTGCTGGGCGAAAGAAAGATGGTAGTTTTTTGTGTTGTAAAAATTAAGCATAACTTATTTATGTATAGATTTATGGTACATTTTTCTGCTTTATTTCTAATAAAAAAAATAAAAATAAACTTCAAAATAAAATAAAAAATATGTTCATTACTTCATTGGTATTCTAGAGTTTTTGTTCTTGTATGTTTTTACAAAATTACTTTATAAAACCGTATTTAAAAGTGTACCAATAATATTTTGAAAGTATCTTTTAATCAAAATAGTATTAAATCGTTAGTCAATATTTTTTTATTTCTGTCTTATACTCAATAATATGTTGGAAAATGTAATGCAAACAAATAAACACAAGTTCTCTTTGTTCTGTATAACTATTTTTTTTTTATTTGGTAACCAATGATTTCAATACATTAACCTTTTTATTTTCATTTTCAACTTTGACAGGTTGGGTATTTGTGTTCAAAAGCATTTTGTAATATTATTATAATTTAATATACGAGATTATATGACGTCATGTTAGTCTCTTATTGGTATTATTTTTTAATTAGTGTATTTTTCTAAATTTATTATGACTCTAGGAGATTCATATTTCGACCCTTTCGGTAAAATGAATAACCGAAAGTAGTCTTCGCCAATAGAATGATTTTCTTCAATCATATGATCTCTCAATCGGGTATTGAAATTACGACCAGATTGACAAATATTCATATCCTTACCATCAAGATGATTTACCATAAAAAGTCATATTCTTCTATAGGATAATAATTTTCACCGATCAACAAGTTTTTCTTTGCATGCTAATCTACTGCATTATTTCATAGTAAATTGAGAAATGTAGTTAGAATGTTTTCATTAAAATTAATTACGTTTAATAGTATTTAAATTGTAATATTATTTATGTTGGATCGAATAAAAGTAATAAAATTAATTCATTCCTGAGTTACAGTTTTACAAGCCATCAAAAATAAATTGAAACAAAGTTGTAAATAAATTCGCGGTGCGGTGGATAAATGGTAGCCGTTAAGGCACCTGTTAAAATTTATGAGTTTGTGGACGATAATACAAAGTGGGGACCTGGTTAAGTGAACAGATAGCGATGTGCTATTCTAATCTAAATCTGTTTTTAATGAGGCCATTAACTAATCACAGCGGTTGGGCATTAAAACACGATGTTTAATAAACTCAGCTCCTACTCATCTGTTCATTCTAAGTTCGCGCCGTTTCTTCAGAGAGTACTGCACACTTCCCCAAGTTACACAAATAAACTACTGCTCATTGATAGTTCATCAGCTTTTTTTCATTTCCGATGCGTGCACGTTACATGCACCACCTCGACTATAAATACTATAAAACACCCCTCTCTTAATGACCTGTTTCAGCTGCGGTAACTTATTGGCTTCCAATAAAATGAAACTGGCGCTGATCATAAATATTTGTTACACTTAAATGCACGTTAGTGTGGTCTATGTGCCTCGCTACATCATAATTTTAGCATTCGGAGAACAGTATTAAATTTACATCGAAGGTTGTTATTGTTATGCAAAACGATTTTATAGATATTATTAAAAAGTGTCATATTATTCAAATATAACATATAATATATTCATTTCAATACATACTTATCAACTATTATTTAAATTGTATTCGTAATTACCAATGTATTTATTTATACTACAAATTGCCGAAATTATATTCAGTTTGTTTAGATAGAAGAATTTGCGCTAAATGGTATAAATATCTAATATTTGATTAATATTCTTTGGTTTAAACTAATTGAATTTGTTTTTAGTATAAAAAAATGTCAGTTTAACATCAAAACTAAAAATCTAATGTTCTTCAGTAAATAATGATTTTAGAACCAAAACAAAGCCAAAATGTAGTTTGCGAGTGGAGGAACATTTTGCCGAGTGAACTCTTCCTGGATCTCTTACGTGAAAAATAACAAAAATATATTATACAATATTCATTTTTATAACATAATCGATTCACAGTAAAAGCGTCAGTTTTGTAGCGCTCTCAATTTACGATGATACAAGAATGATATTACTATTTGGGATTCAAAGGTTATGTTACTTCTAAAATATTTCGAACAATTACGAACGGACTAGCAATTGCAAAAGTGCAGCATCGTTAGTCCAGGTCAGCAATTGGATAAGTGACTTGTATCATTCGCCATTCGGATACAATTAATGTCGCTTTAGAGTGACGGGAGCTATCCTTTAAAGTAACTGGCTTATTTACACATTCACAAGTATACAAATAACACAGCAGAAGGAACACGTGGTCGATAGCCAAACACTGCTACTACTGTCCATTAATAATTCTAAAGCTTTGCATTATAATTTTTTATTTAAAAATTGTCTCTAAATCATCGAATAAATATAACTAAATTGGAATATTTTACCATAAGGAAATATGTGTATTAATGTGAATATACCAGATAACTTTAATTATTATAAATCGCATGATACAATCTGATAAAAGTCATTTTACCTCATGATCCAGATATTAAATTTATTTCGTGTTGAAACTCAATATCTACAACGAATTTCTGAAGAAAATAACACGGTTTATTCACATAATCTATAGAAAATACTTAGCAAAAGTGTATTCCTCGATCATACATTTGACAATAAAATGTCAGAAAAGAGTCCCACCTAAAGGGAATAAATGAGCCAAACATGGCTAAAATATTGTCTAAATGGCAAAAAATGCACATTGGATGAATTTCCGTCATCTAAAGTTAAGAGGCACATACAGAAGAGGAAACATATTGGGTCTGAGTGGAAGAACACATAGCTGTGAAATGTGAACTTCGTCTGCAATCCTGTGAGCAAAATTGTTGTGATTTATTTTGAATATAGTTCATAGTTTTCTATGTATAGTAACAGGATATTGTAAAGTTTCAATAAATAAATAAATACTGTTAAGAAATATAAAAAATTCTTGATGTGGTATGTATTTAAAAATCTACAATGGTTTTTAACAGTCTGTCATTGTTCTATGCGATTTCCATAGCAGAATATCCTATTGCAGGAGTTTGTTTTCCATGTATCATTTTATGTTTAAGTTTATCTATCATATCTAGTATATTTTTGGTTCATTTTATTTTTAACGTTATTGCCTGATTTGTTGTGTTAATTCTGATTTTGTTATCTTCATCTGAAACCTTGAATACTTTAACCAATTTAAAGTGACAAGAAATAATTATTATCGCCAGTTGTAAATTCTCTAAACCCATCATGTGCAGCTTCAGCATCATTCTTTAATTTTTTCAACTTATTTTGATAATTAATACATTTTTTTATCCATAATAAAATTCTCAATTGAAACTATTTTTCTGAATAGCTATCAGTTTTTAGTTACAGAAAATTTAGAAATTTTTATTGTTTGGATTTTATGTTAAACAATAAATTTAGTATATTCAATACTCCTTCCGCTACTTTCTTGATGGAACCATATATGGGTGGACTAAAACACTTGTTTTGTTCCATGATTTTATTATCAGTTTCCTGACACGTGTTTCGATCCGTTACGATCATTTTCAAAGTTAAACTAAATTTTTATAAATTTAGTAATTGCAATTTAAATCTAGAAGCATATTTTCTGCTGCTACTAAATAGTTTCCAAATGGTAATATCATTACCAATATTACCTTCTCTAATTTTTCACAGAATTTACACTAATAGAATCCTGATGAAATAAAAAATTCGCTGTTTCGGCAAGTTGAATTAAATATATGTCTTCATCCATTAGAAGCTATGGATTTTTATTTTTAGTGGTATAGTTCCTTTACACCATTATTTCTTTTTCTCTAGGAACCATACGTTGTAACAGTTCAACATGATTCAATGGTGATTTCTGATTAAACGGATTTATCATTTTTGCAACCAGCGTTGCTAAAAGATTTAGTGGTGTTATTACAGGTATATTGGTTTAGTAGTCGAAGTAAATTCTGAAGAGCTTAGCGGTATTTATGTTAAACCTGTTGTTAAAGATTCTCTAGGAAAGTTCTGTAATTATTCTTAATTTCATGATCTTAGATTAAAACATAGATTCCTTATTTATAGATTCCTGTTTATGCTGTTGTAAAATTCTCTGTACTATTGTATCTTATATTTGCTTCTTTAGCTTTATCAACTTTTCTCTTTCCTACCTAGGTGTATATAATTCTCCAGTTCACCTATTTTTGGCAAGGTAATAAATGCTGTATAAATGCATTTGAAAATATTCCTTTACTTACAAGGAATATCTTAAAGTACTAGATCAAACTCAAGGCTATAAACTAACATGTTTACTCTGATAATAATATAATGTAAAATAACCGGTATTTCTAAAAGGATATCGGGGTTGTAGAACCAGGTAGAAATGAGCCATAAATTCTGAGATATGACACAAGAGTCTCATTCTCCTAAAAAGGAATGGATTTTTAATTAGTGAGGATTTTTTGAGCCCCAGATGGGCACTTTATGAGTGTTCTCGTGTCTGTTTTCTCTTCACTATTTTTGCTACTAGCGTTATCTAGCGCATGCGTTTACCAACAACCAAAACGGTTTGAGTTGTTCTGTCATTTCATGTATTAATTATGATTTTAAGTTTTACATAAAAAGTACTACAAATCGTTAAAACCCCGATAATCATTTAATAACATAGGCATATTTTCGACACAGGCAACTATAAATTCTATATGGAATATTTCTGCCCTCCCAACATATTCGAATAAAGTTTAAAACCGTTGCCTATCTTTCAGTACTTCTTTTAAGTTATAGAAGAATATAATTTTATAACCTTCCTTTACCAAAGAAATGGCAGCTAAACCTAAAAATAAGGTTTTTGCCCGGAGAATTGTTCGAGTCAAATATGCAAACATGCTGTTTATTACTACTTAAGTTATAGAAAAAGGAAAATATAATTTTATAACCTTCCTTTACCAAAGAAATGGCAGCTAAAGCTAAAAATAAGGTTTTTGTCCGGAGAATTGTTCGAGTCAAATATGCAAACATACTGTTTATTACTTCTCGGTTTCGGACGGCCATAGTAACTCAACTCCATGCATATTATGTATTATTACTCATATACACATGTTTGATTTGGTCAAGTGTTTAGATGCCTTCTTGTGTAATTTTTATAAATCCTGTAAATTGTTCTGATTATCATTATTTTGGGGTTAGTAATTCGCTTATCTATCATTTCTCATCATGCTCAATATTAAGCAGTGTATTAATACATCTAGACCAAATTTTTTTTTGTTTAGAAATTCCCGAATCCACTTTTTGTAATTAGTAGATTTTTCTAATGTCTTTACCTTTGTTTATATTAATTCTCCAAACGTTTCTCATTATTATTTCATATTTTTAAATGACTCCTGGAGGCTTTAGTATTTAAATAGTCAATTAATTTGTCTAAATACAACGTGGTGCACCTTACGACTATTTCCTGGTCGCAGATAATATCCCATTTTATCTAATACTTTTAATAATTGAGGAGTTTGGTATTGTCGGGTAATAAATCAAGTCAAGACTTTGGCGAATCTTCTATCCAACTGATTATAGTTAGGCATGGGTTATTTTTATTTAACTTTAATGTTCACCTGCCTAACATAATAGTTAAAGAAAGCACTTTTAGATCTTTATGGTAGGTGTGTTGCTACTATTGCTGCTGATGCAGTTATTGTGGGGATGGTTTCTGTTTGTTTAAAGATATTTGATTTTTCGGGGCATAACACTCTTTCGAACATACAAAATGCGACAAATTTGAAAAATAACAAACTCAACAAATCTACTATTTACTTGGATTTACATCAGATTTATTAAACTAATTTTATAACTATATCATCGACTTCATCTGTCTTTAGAGGCATTGCATCTAAAAATTTTGACTGCAATAATAACAAAGAGCTGTGCTACTACATTATCCTAAACAATTTAAATATAAATACCCAAAAATAGTAAAACACATAACCACTAAAAAAAACTATAATTCTGTACCGAAAAATTAATGGTACTATTTACGAGGTAACTATAGAAGCCACAACTTTTAAATGTCATAGAGTATTTTGAATAATCTTCAATTATCTAAGACTTTGAATTTAAGAAAATATTGGGAATAACAATAATTAATTTTATAAAATTGTTATTCTCTAAAACTAAACGTCAATATTTATAACCTTATAGCAATTTCACTCATAGTCTACAAAAAAATTCTAAGCATAATCTTTAAACAACATGTAAATTAGTAAATAAATGTACATAAACATAAACATGTACATCTTAGTATCTTTGGTCAATGTTGAACATTAATTATATACATAATCTTATAACTTTGAAGATTTTTGATTACGCAGATAAAACATTTGTGGATAAAAATAAATTAACTATTTAAATTAGTATGTTAAGAAGAATTTTTTTAAGTTATACCAGAATTAAACTGGTTTTCAATTTATGAGCCTCAGATGAAGGATTAACTTTATAACTTATCTTCAAAATAGATCTGTTTTTATCGATGAACCAATCCTCTTCTTCTTTAAGTGCCGTGCTCCCTAGGAAACGTTGACAACTGCCATGTTTGTGATTGTTCTAAACCTCTTTCAATCCTGCGCCGCGTGAAGGTGACCATCATTATTCATACCAGTCCATTGTCGTAAATTCCGTAAAATTATTTTTTATTTTATTTTTACGACACAGTAAATATATTGAAGCTTTTATAGAACAAATAAAACCACGAATAAATGAAACAAGACTGTGCACACTTTTACTTTTATTTGTACATATTCTGTTACTAAAAGAAAAAATGTTAACAATTGTATTGTATTTCTATGTTCCATAATCAATTATGATTTGGGTTTTTTGTTTTTGTTAGACAAATTTGTCAAACAAACATCTTAATTAATAATCTCATTAGTTCTCCTTATAATTTTGTTCATGCTCGACTTGAAAACTCTTCTCTACATTTCTGTTTCATTTTTTAAAGGATCTATGGCAGAATATATTCAAATTACATTTCTTGCTTAATTTCTGCTTGCAACAAGTTTTAAATGGCATTTTAAACTCTCTCACAAAAATATAACTTTATAGTCCCTGTCTTCAACAGCACCACTGATGAGGTCTGATATAAAAAAAATCAATACATGGCTGTTGTTGTCAAAAAAAAAACAATAATTTTTATAGAAAAACCTAAATTGATTCTTAACTTGCCAGAAGAAGACTTTGATAGTAACAGTAAGGAATGTAAAAAAAGAACCATTAGAAACAGTAGTCATCTTTAGATGTCTTTGCGTATCTACTAATCTTCCATTAACTTAACTCGGAAAATTTTGAATGAAATCCAAATTTTATTTGTTTAATGGGTAGGTGTGGATTTTCCATTTCGTATTCATATCAAATAATGGGTTAAAAATCATGTCATCTAAGTGATCTCCGTTCTTTTCCACATACTTTCTCGGATGACAGCATTGGACACCTGATCAAGGGTCCGTGATGTCTTAACAAATACGCGTTCCTTTATATACCTCCATGGAAAAAAATCTAAGGGCGTAATATCAGGCGATCGTGGGGGCCACTCGGTCCTGGAAATTGTTCTCTCAAAAATGACATAGGCTCCTTTGGGGTGACTCTTCTTCTAATATCAACATTACGCCTTGTCAACTTTGGAAGGAAAACATCACGCAGCATGATAACATACTTCCATAACTGCCCTAACTTAAGCCACATTTTCAGGAGTTCTGACACCTCTTTCTCCAATTCGAGGTACTTCAGGCTTTAACGATCCTCTAGTACGGAAGTTCTGCACCCACTCCAAAATGTTGTTTTGCGTAGTAACACGCTCATGCCTTTCAAGATTAAATTGTGTTCGAAATGTGCGCTGTGTAGCTACCATAGAACGCCCAGTTAAGTGTCGTAAACAAATACGCGTTGCTCTAGAGGCCACGGTTTCATAACGACTAAACCAAGCAAAATGGCAAGGTCGTATGGTCACATATCAATCATTCCGAAAACGTTAGGCTGCCCCTGCGCTAAGTTATACGCGTTCCAAAAACATTATACTTCTCTACCGGACACTATATACTTTTTATTTTTAATTTATTAGATTTTTTTTACTTGAATATTTTTGATTATACTAATTTTCCGATGTTTGTTTTTGAGTTTCGTGAACAGGCACAAAAACTGCACACAACACAATGGATGGTCAGTCTGATCGTGGTCGTTAGACATGTTAAGTCAACCTCAAGAAACTATGGAATTTCAAAGGAGTTAGTCGAGATCTGCAGCTGCCACTTGTTTAGACTTTCCCCAAACAGATGTCAATAACTTAGTAAGCAGCTGCAGTAAGGAACCTTCTCAGCGAACAAGGATGGAGCTAAGGCTGGCGTTACAGACACCTATGGTGGCCATCCAGGCCCTATTATTAAAGTAAGTGTGAATGCTGTGGAAGGTGGTATTGACTTTTAACACAGCAGTCAAAATGTCTCTTGTAAAACCAGAGAATTTCCCACATATTCTTGTATCATGAGTACAAATATTAATGGCAAAAGTAATGTGATGTTTGCTATGACCACGATTAAGGGGATTGGTAGGAGGTATGCCAACATCATTCTGAAGAAGGCCGATGTTGCTCTAGATAAAAGTGCTAGTAAGTGCTCTGAAGAGGAAGTTCAAAAGATTGTCACAATCATGACCAACCCAAGTCAATACAAAATTCAAGAAACGAGGAATCATAAAAGTTTTTTTTGTAAACCCTGGCAGCATTTCCTGCCAACTCAAACACTTCAGCGGCTAACTATTTTATAATAATTTTTAATCTTATACTAATAGAAAAAAGACGATCAAGTTGGAAATCTTAAATTATGTTTAAACTAAAATTCCAGGTGCAAATATTTTAGATGACAACGAGCCCTAGTTTTCGTAATATCATTTCTGCAAAAAGCTTTCATGGTTAAACTTACGTGATGGGAGAAAAATTAGTGATAGTGGTCTAACAGAAAAACGCACTCTAGAGATTGCTGAAAATATGAGACAAATAATAGACCCTAAGTACGTTGTCTACTAACTGAATAGTTGAGGCTGTTAGTTGTTGAAAGTTCATATTCTAATCACTTTTGTAAATTTAATTTAATTTAATTTAAATGAAATACGATATCGTATTTCTATTACTACTATTTTTTACTACTTGTATTTATACAGCTAACTCAAGTATCAGACTATACTCTTTAGAAAATTGTAAAAAACTTCCTTAACACAGCTTGGTTTTATTTGGGTGAGAACTTTATCTTGAAAAATATGTGGAAATGAAGTCAACAAATTTTTATGATGAAGACATTCAGGATTCCTTAAAAACAAAGTTTCGTGTATCATAAGTCACAGACGTATAATAGAACTATTTTTTTAAAACTTGTGGTATACATACAAGTTCTGATTTATAAACTGAACAAGTTCCACAAAATTCAGAATTATTCGATACAAATTCAAGATATTAAACCTAATTATTACAAAAATTGTCACCATATGATTTAATTTTCTCAAAAAAGTACTCACTTGAATAATCAGTTCATGTTTTGTCCTATGACATATGATATTACAATGGGGTTTCTATCTGCTGCTGAAGGATTCAGCGACAGGTATGTGTTAGGTGAGTTAATTAAGTTATGCAATCATTTTTAAAGAATCTTAATTCCTAACTTGTCAAGACTAAATATATATACAAAATAAACTTTGTTTGGAGTTTGAAAATTGCTAGAATTACAAAATCCAAACATTTCTAAGAATAATTATTACACGCTAGAGTGATATTAACAACGTACAGTTTTATTTATCATTTCATAAGGTTCCTGATTCAAAATGTATCACAAAATTATAGCTTTAAGCATCCAAGACATTATCAATAGAATCAATGTGATGGTTTAAGGACAATGTTAAAGGCTAATTTCTTCATAAAAGGAAATTATTTCTATTATTAGACATACATTTACATTTTTCAATAATTAAATCAAGTCTCCTTTTCCCGATAATAATCAGTAAATCTAATGAAGTTATCTTAATCACGAGGTCAATTATTATAAGGGTTAAAAAATAATTATCTAATAAAAATATTGAATAAAAAAGACTTAATATTGAACCCTGTGGTATACCTAATAATAAACGCGCATGTAGATAAAAATCCATGAACAATAAATTTCTAAACAATAAGCAGAATGTTGGGATCAACGTTGTCAATTTTTTTTTAAAAATCTGTATAAATAACATTAAATTGCCTAGAAAAATGGATTATTTCAGTAATATTATGAACATTTATAAATATATTAAATTACTTTTACAAGATTAAAAAGTGAATAATTATATATAGTAAATAAAAGTTAAGAAATATAAATGATGATAACATCGTAACTCTTATGTTTTTACGTTAAGTAACGAAAACCACAATAAGTAATAATATTGTTATTTGAATTTTTTTATTAAGAATTTTTAAATTAGATTCATAAAATATTTTAAATTACTCGCTAAAGATGTAATTTCCTAAAATCTAATACATTGTTTCTTTTAACAGTATAAACCTCTTTATAGCGATATAAATTAAATGTGTTCATTGAAACTATATATAAATTAAGATTCAATGAGGTGTGTTTATTTACGCAAATATTTTGCTTCTTCAGATGAATGAAAGTTTACAAGTATTAAGTAACTATACATTTTTGTCGTCTAGTAAAACTAGTTTAAACAAGCATTTACTTTCCGGATTAATTAATAATATTAATATTCTGTTTAATATTGATGTTCCCCTTTTTCAAAACGAATGTATAAATATAAAAACTTCTAAGTAATTCAAATCTTTTCTATTAATAACGAAATAATTATATATCGCGTGCGTATTGCAATTAAAGTCGGTCCACTTGTTACATCAACTGCGTTAATTAAGAACGATCGTCTCAATTAAATTCATCCGTCATTGTCTCCTCGCAGCAGTGAAACCTTGAATTTCATATATTTTTCAGCGGTTTATTCTATATAAATCCCAAAGTATGTGGAACGTTTTGACGGATCAAAGATTTATAGTGAATGCTCACAAGACCAGGTGCCAAGTATAGATATATGGGATCGTGCACTCTTGCCGCAAACGTTGCAGAATCCTCTAATTGGATACCGAATTAGATGTACCATTTGATATGGATTACACGTATGGAAATAAATAAGGTTCTGCGGAAAATGCATGCGAACGATTTTGCGAAACGCGAGCTATGAATAGCGTGCCAGGCATTTCAGCTTTTCAGAATTACCTCACTCTCTCTTTCTCTTCTAAATATTTAGAAGAAAAAAATCGAAAGTGTTTGCGGTGAATGAGACGCCGCAAATAATGTGTCTGTTTGCACGTTAGATTAACTTTATCAAGCTTTAATAGATATAATCTTGAAATAGGTCATTGCGTGCAGGTTTATATTAATTCAAGGCTATTTACTACGTATTTACTATTTACTCTTAATTATAGTAATAGTTACTTTTATAATATGTTACAAAATACGAAATTAAGTAGGTATGTCTTTTTACATTTACTCATCATGAAACAACTTAATTTTAAAATGAAAATATCAATTGGTTCTTATTTGTACAATTCAATTTGTAAATAAAATATTGATAAAACCTGATCATAAAGTCTTTTAGTCACAAATGGGGAGACCTCAAATAATATTCTACTGATCTATCAGACAATATACTATTATTTTGCATTTTTTTTGTTTAGGTGTTGATATTTTGGTCCAATAATGTTATACTTTTCTTGGTAAATATTGACACCTAAATTTAAGTCTTTTTAATTAAAACGAATTCTAATGTTCAGAAATGTGGCTGTCATACAGAATATAAATAAAAGGAATAAATAATCCCAATATCTTAAATTGTCATCATGATTTTTAAACATTTGTAATACATTTAATAAGAATCACTTAATAATGTAATGATTTAATTGAAGTTAATTTAGTATATAATTTATATGGTAAAATAATAATGTTTAAATGTAAATCACTAAGTTAAATTACCTTAACCAAGATAATTAAATTAGAAAACGATCGAGCACAGCTATTTAAGCTTCTAAAATGTTTTGTTTGTTGGTGCTCGTACGATTGCACACATTTTACCGGACGATTTAACAAGTAAGCTACAAGTGTAATAAATTCTAATTTGCTGCACAAATAATCATTCATTTTAAGTGTACTCCTATAACAGCTGTTAAGTAGCACCACCGTGCTAATTTGCCTAATTCACTGCTAAGGTTGCTATTATGTATATCACTAGTGCAAACACATAAATTTTGTGCTCACACACAACTCGATCAATTATCCGTGTTCAGATTATCCATCGGTGATTCCTCACTTGCAGCGCTTCTTAATATTTTTACAGTTTAACTGCATACCGAGAAATGCTATCAAACATTTATGTACACATTAATGTGACAAAAGTAAATATTCTCATGGTGGGATTCGTCCAAGAAGTGCCGGAATTTCATTTTGATTTATAATGTTTACCGACTCTCACGGGCATGTGTGAATATGTGCTTCCTTATCGTCATTTTTGATAAAAAGAGATAGTGAAGACAAAAAGGCGTTATGCATTATTACTTAATTGTACTTCTGTATAGCTATTAGGTTTTTTATATTAAAAAAATAATTCACCTTAATGTTGACCTAAATAAGCTTAAATGCAAACAATATCACTTTATTAAACTATTTATTGAATTATTTTGGCATGTGAGAATATCATCTATTAATCATTTATATGTTTGTATACATTTTGTGTATGCTTCTAAGAAAGTTGTAATGTCTTATCCACAAAGTCTTGAAGTAAAAACTTACTGTTATGGTCAACACCGGATTTTCTTTAAAGGTATAACCTGACAGGTTTTGTGACTTATAAGCCTAGATTAAATTATGTTATTCACAAGTAATACCATAAGTGATGACAATTTACTCGAATAAATTTTGTTTTTGCATGAAAGTTTGTTGCTTAGCGATTTTAATGAGAGCAACTGTTACGAAAAAATCACGAGCCGCCAGGCGAGTGATTTTTTTCTATCACTTGCTCGAATAAAAATCGCGATTAAGCAACAAACTTGAATGCGCTAAAAACAAAATTTATTCCGATTTAATTGTCATAACGAATGGTATTTGGAAAGACTATTCCACGACTTGAAACGAATATCGGTGAATGGTTCAACGTTTATATTATAATTTTTATGATATATCTCCTGCAGTATTTTGGTCGAAAAATTCGACATTGATTAAATAACACCTCCCTTATAATCATTTGCATTTACCTTCTTTATATTATACGCCCAGTCATCATAATCGCGGCAAGAGTTTCCATTAAAGTTTTGCTAACAACTGGTAGTTTTTATCGGCGCAGATTTCTTCAAATCGTTTCCAAACACACGATCATGTTTAAGTTTGATTTTTTGGTGCAGAACTTGTCACCGTCGCATTTATTATGGATGATGAAGTGTTACCAAACCTTTTGATTTTATAACCTGCTTGCAACTGACATACGTAGAAACAACGTTTTTCGCTTTTTTATCAAGGCTAATTGAATTCATTTGTCGGGAAATAGCTAACTTCAGGTTATTCAGGTGAATAAACAGCAACTTGGTGTTTATTCACTTAAAAATTGACGTGAATGGCTAAAAAATATCACATGCCTCATTTTCATTGGCTACATACAATAGGAATGGAATAGTCATTAAAAATGTACTACGAAGTGAACGCCTCCAAAATTCAAGATATGTGCCAAAGTATTGCAGCAGTGTTTTTTCATGTTCTAAATTTTATTAGATATGTGTACGTGTCTGCGTGCATCTGAAAACATTTTGTTGAAACTTCAGCTTTCGAAGGTGAGTGCTTACGGGTGCCCAAGTTTGATATGTGATTACACAACCGAACAAATGTTGCAGATAATAAAATGTATTCAAGTCCTTTAGGTCATTGTACAGAAACTTAACTAATGAATTGAAAATACGAAAACATTTTGTATATCTACAACAATGAGTCTTACTAACACTACAAAACAAACCACAAATTGCATTTGTTGGTGGTGTAAATAAAAACATAATATATTTTACTAGAGAGAACGTTTATTAACTGTTTTTGACAAAGAAAATTCTTGAACATCTTGTAACTGAAACTAATCGATCTAGTGAGAAGGATATTCAAGATTCAAAGAAGTTTATTTTCACTCATTATATTGATGTCTATAGCGCAAAAAGCTTCACTTCAAAGTTATTGGAGTTCGGACAAGAGCATTGAAACGCTGTAATTGAAAGCATTAACCATTTCAAGTCTTATGATGCTGTGCAAAATAATTAGATTTAATTTCTTTCTTTGTAAAACATTTTCTTCCAAATAGAATTTTAAACTTTCCCGCGTGAAGCCATTCATTTGAGTCATATATCAGTGGGTTTTTATTTTGTTTTTAGCGAAAAGAAGTGTAATGTTTCTAATGAAATCAAGAAGCATGTTTTAGTTAAATGGTCTTGCTTTAAAATATTTTTCTGGAAAGAACTCATCACTGCTCGAGCAGCTAATAGTATAGCTTCCTACCAAAAATACACAAAGATGGCACACCAACCAGACAAATTGTAAGCGCACTAGATTCGGCGACCTACACAAGCAAAACACTTAGAATGGCAACCATGGGTAGAACAAATAGATTCCTTTGTAAAAAATTTACACAACTTCCTAACAATGAAATCTAACTGTATTGATCCTTGCTATAGGTTTAATGTAAACGCTAAATTGGTGTTTGATGCAATTAGTAAACTTAAACCATCCGTTTCATGTGGCCCCGATAATATTCCTAATTGGTTTTTGAAGAATTGTGTTTGCACTCTCACTCCTCCTGTAACCTTACTATTTCAAAGAAGTATTTCAGAACAAGCTGTTCCAGAATCCTGGAAAGTTAGTTATATAACTCTTATCTATAAAACTGGATGCAGAAATGATATTGAGAACTATAGAGGGGTGTGCTTGCAATTATCAATTCCTAAATTATTAGACTTCATTTTGTCACAGCAACTAGGTTGGTTAAGTAGACGTATAATTACGAGTAAACAGCATGGCTTTTTGAGAGGACGTTCTACAGAAACTAATTTAATAAGTTATGAGGGATTTCTGTTGAAGGCATTTGAAAATAAATACCAAGTGGATACCATTTACACAGATTTTTCAAAGGCCTTCGACAGAGTTTCTTATGATCTTTTATTCAATAAATTAATGGACCTAGGATTTAATTCATCGGTGGTAAATTTGATCAAAAGTTTTCTGAACAATAGGGTACAGCGCGTTAAGATAAATAGACATGAGTCCAACGTAATTAGTGTCACCTCTGGTGTGCCTCAAGGGTCTCATCTGGGACCAATCCTTTTTAATTTATACATTAATGATATTGTAGATTGTGTTAAATTTTGTGAAGTTTTACTATAAGCCGATGATTTAAAGCTTTTTAAAACAATAAATTGCCCTCAAGACGCAGAACATCTGCAAGCAGATATTAACAATCTCTCTAGTTGGTGTGAAACAAATGGTCTAAACTTAAATATCAGGAAGTGTAAATCAATGTCTTTTTCTCGTGGTCGCAGTACATTCAGTTTTGACTATGCTATAAATGGAATTGTTCTTGAAAAGGTTACAGAAATTAGGGACCTGGGAATTATTTTTGATTCTAAACTTTCTTTTGTTTATCATATTAAATCCCTTGTAAATAGTGGTTTAAAATTATTAGGTTTTATGTCGAGAATTGGGAAAGATTTTTCGGTTAATACCATTAGACTCTTATATTGTTCACTCGTGCGATCTCGATTAGAATATGCTTCATGTGTCTGGTCACCGCATCAAAAGTATTTAGTTAGAGATCTCAACAAAGTGCAAAATAAATTTTTGAGAATGGCAGCATTTAAATTGAGTATTCAAATAAATGATCTGAATTATGAACGACTTAGGGGTAATTTAAATTTACCGACTCTACAGCATAGACGAATATTGGCTAATATTACATTTTTATTTAAAGTTGTCAATTCATTCATATGAATATGAAAATATTTTAATTAGCTTAAATTTTAGATTCCATAGCATTGGAGCTTTAACCAGAAATTCGGATGTGTTTCGTCTTCCATTGTGTAGGTCAAATTATCTAATCAATGATCCATTAATCAGAACGATGCGTTTTGTTAATCATTTACAACCTAAATCTAACTTCGTCTTCTTTACTAATGATATAAAATTATTTTCCAGATACCTGCGTCCTTTAAATATAACAGAATTGTATATTTAGACAGAATTATTCAGTAATTTATAAATTTGATTTTTGTATTCGCGCACAAATTGTATGTAATTTTGTTTTATGATTTATATATGTATTCACATTTTCGTAATTTAATTTTAATTTTGTAATATACGTTCTATTGCAGTAGTTAATATGTATCATTTAGAATTTTGTATAGTTAATTTAGTATTATGTAATAGATTAAGCTGTAATAATTTCATTGACCAACTGTGATCAAACTTATTTTGTAATTTTGAATAAAAGGCGTTTGCCGTAAAAATAAATAAATAAATAAATGGTTAAAAACATCCACCTAAATCCAAAAAACACACTTGTCAGTTTTGACGCAAAATTATATATTGATATAGTAAGCTATCAATATTATCAACGAGAAACAATCATACAACCCGCAGATATGAAAAATACAAACAAACAGAAGGGATCACCACTCTCCTCAATAGTAGCAAACCTAACCTATTCATGGAACACTTTAAGACACTAGCCATATACTCATGCAGACTAAAACCCAATCTTAGGCTCCAATCTGTAGACAAAACTCTTGTGGTATGGCCTCAGAAGAGATCAAAGATTTCCTAAACTACCTCAACAACATTCATCAGAGAATCCAATCACCATGGAAATAGAAAGAAAACTCCCATTTTTAAATATACTGTTAAAAAAATCAAAGGGCCAACTAAGACACACAATATACAGAAAGAAAACACATACAAATCTCTACGTAAATGCCCATTCCCACTATCTACCGACCCAAATACCGTCCGTGGCTAAAATACTAATAACGCAGTCGCGAAAATGAACCGATGAAGACACCATTAAAGAAGAACTACACATCTCCAAACCGCACTAAACAACTTTCAAGAATCATATTCACAAAGAAGAGAAAGAATACAAATTCAACGCAACTCTGCTATAAATAAAAGGAACATCAGACAGAATAGGCAATATTCTATGAAAATTCGATATAAGAACAACTTTCAAACCAGATTATTGTTGTACCAAGAGCCTTCTGTGTTTCCTCAAGGACCACATCCCACTAAAAAGCAGAGAGTATATATATACACCATGCCATGCGGAGTCTGCTATCAAATTTACATCGGCCAAACTAATCAAAAAATTAGTGCCCGAAGAGCATATTTCAGCAGTCAAAAATTAAATTTCCAGGGGACAAAAGTAATCGCACCGATTAACAATTACTGAAAACGGATTATTAGAGAAGTAATTGAAATAAAAAAAAACACTTAATATGAACAATAATAAATAAGCCCATTTCAATAAATAATCCGATTCTATCAAACGGCTCTACTTTTACTTTTACGCAGATCATTAGTGACTGATTCTTAAAAGATGTTTTCTTCTTGGTAGCCTATAACGTAATTTCTCAAGACAAGCTTTGTATACAATATTGAACAGCTAATACTTGTTTTTTCTGAAATGATAAAATTTAAAAACTGTAAATATGATTTCTATTACGAAATGTGATATTTGAAAAGATTTTTTTTATATATACCTATATAAATCATAGAAATTTTAAAGATTTATATAAAATACATCTATAATAGGCAAAAGTCGGTATAAACAGGCTCACTATATATCAAAAAACTATATTAAAAAACTGAACCTGTTCAAACAAATTTAGGATAGTTTTCAAACTAGCAACCTATATCTATACCTTTTAAATTTTGATAATTATTCATTAATTCACTTTATATTTCGATTTATTTCTATCAATTTTTATTTGTCAGTTTGTTATATAGATACTTTTAAAAAATAGCGTTTCTTTTCCAAAATTATTTATTTAGTATAGTTCTCCTTTTAATGTGAATCTATGAATACTAAAATGATTCTTAATTTTGAACATAATATATTAAACAGATATATTCTCTGAAATAACTATCTGAATTCACTTTCGAACTTATTATTTGAGTTTATAAAAATTGTTTCGTATTTGCCACAACGTTGACTTTACAGCTCACCACAGATAAACTATTAATTGAGCTATACCAAAATCCAAAATTAATTCTCTGCCGATTATAAAAAACCTTGCTAGCAATACGCCATATAAATACTTACTCTAAAAGAAAGAAAAGAAAAATGACAACGCGCACTTTCTTCCAACTTTCTAAAAAATGTAATACACACTATGATCGTCAATTAATAATACACAGTGTATGGTTTCAAAAGTGTTTTTATTATTCTACAACAATTGTTTCGCCACACAGTGGCTTCATCAGGTAGATAACAAGTATAATTTTATAATATTACCTATTGAAACAATTATTGCAAAACAATAAAAACAATTTGTGTGTTTCAGTGATACCATGGAGATTCAACAAGCAACAGCCTCATCGATCCAATATTTAAACTATAATCATATATGGATTAAGATGAAAAGAAACGTTAATACATATTAACTTAAACGACTAAGGTCGAATAATTATTTAAATGTGTTAGACAAACTTAAAGATGCCATTCTTAATCAATTAATTCTTAAATTAAGAATATCAGATTTGACTTGCTAGATACTCCACTATGTAACTCTCTGCGTTTAAACAGTTTATAAATATTTAGCCTTTAATACAAATCTAACAATCATCAAATTAAAACAAAGGGTTTTAAAATAGGTGATATATGCTAACTTTAACCTTGTGATTAACATATTTGGAACAATTTTCTAAAGTAAGTAAAGGTGAAAACTTCAAAATTTCTTATTTTAATCATTGTCAATTTCATGAAATTATGTATATTATGGGCCCTGAGCAGAAGGCGAGAGTATGTGGACAGAATTGATAAAACGAGACTGCCAAAAATTTCCAGAACGGGGCTAACGAGATCAGAAAGACCCCTGAGAAGACAACCAACAAGATGGTATGAGAGCTGGAGCTCAACGTCCTAACTGCAGCTATAAATGTTGAAGAAAGAACATAATCTAATAATTAGATCATAATCGTAGTTAAAGAGGAAGAAGAAGAAGAAAAATATTTGTGAAGAAAGATTTTTAGTCCTTTATTAATTTATCAATAAATAATATTACTGTGCATTACTGAATTTGGTTTTCAAAAATAAAAATGATTCGAGTTGGATCCCAAATTATGAATCAAGGATATGTGCATATAGGACCGAAAATAAACAACGTTCGGCGGAATTGGTCTTTTAAATCCAACAAAAATTGTTCGCGCACGAAGTACTTCAAAACAAATGATTGTCTGGTTTTCTAAAAAAAAAACGGACATGTGGCAACTATACTATGAGTGCAATGTCGGGCTCACTTTAGGTTTTATGGAAACGAGCATCCAAATACCCAAAGAAATAACCATCAAAAGCTGAAATAATGTTGAAATATCACGAATAAAACACTTTTAAACTTAGTTTGTATACCATGTACTATAGCGAAAATGGCAAGTTAAAATTGTCGAAGCTATAGTCACTTAATAAAGTCGCTGTTATAAAAAGTTTAAAAGTGTTTTATTTGTGAATGATGATGCATAACGAAGTAGAATTCACCGTTAACAGTAAGGTAAAATGGTTACTTTGGCTGTACCTTAAGATATATAAATTTTAAGCAGGAAGAAATGCAAGAAATATGTATAAATTGAAGAGAGATCAATAGCATTTATGAATATCTTTGTTAACTGGAAAATTAGTACGAACACTTATTTCATTCATTATTTAATACATTTTGTGAGTTCTTTTTCTATATTTATTAATTTATTTACATCTTTGGTATTCTCTCTAAATAACTAATTTCACACAAGAATTGATATACACATGTATGGAAACATTTTTTAATTAAAAGTTGTTGAAATGGTATTTAGAAACCTGAAAACGAATATCAGATCAGAAAAAGACCCATTTTTGCTGGACAAAATTTCATTTTTCAATTTTTATAAGGAGTAAAATTATTTTTGTTAGCCTAAATCTTTGAGATCTTTTGAGGTAAAGCAACCACGAATTGATATAAACATATACGAACAAATTTTTTTTTCACCAAAAGTTTTTAAAATGGTATTTAAAAAGCTGAAAACGGAAATTTTCGATGAAAACTTTTTCGGAAAATGTCTAGGTCACGATAATATCCGCAAAGGAAAGTTATTACTAAACATATTTATTAAATGATGCAATAAGCAACAATTTTGTTGACAAAAAAGTTACAAAATGTTGCAAAAAACAAATTAAAAACAACATCATATTTTCATAATAGAAAAAACCAAAACTGGTTTGGTACTCAAAATTAGAAACAATTTAATCACTATGACATCATTAAATATTAAATAATATACATTTCTTCTTCTTCTTCTTTAGTGATTTATCTTCACGTAACTAATAAAAAATCTCAAATGATTTATTGCTAGTTTTAGCGTGATTAATATAATCAATGAATATTCCCAAAAATTTCTTTCAGAACCTTGTCGGTTGATTGCAGTTTCTTCGGGCACTTCGGACGGTTTTCACCAGGGAATAACCACTCGTCTGACTGTTAATTAGAAGATTCCGGCGTATAGTCGTGGATCTATATTGCATCATAAATTAATGCAAAATCTTCTTATTATTGCAATTAAACAGGGCCAAATTTTGCTTCAAAAGTCGAACAGGTTCGCTTTTTGGTCAATTGTCAAAAAACGGCATCCAACGCGAAAAAGCATTTTCATGTGTAAATATTCATAAATTATATGACAACGCATTCTTTTAAGATACCTGCCCCATTTGTGCTTCCTGAACGTGATGCATCATTTGTGCTGGTACGGTTACGATGAAACAAAGTAAATCAATATTTATTGATTGAATTCTGTAAGGCAGATGTGCAATAATATTTATCAGCCTTTGCTTCAACAGTGTTTTTCATACCAGAAAGAAATGTTTAATCAAAACACAAAATTAATTTTTCTCCATGATAAAAATAAATTCATTGGTAGCATAATTTCGAAAGGTGTAACTTGTACTTTAGTCAACGAAATATTATAAAATATTGATAGCATCTAAATTAAAATTGGTACACTATGGGAAGTATTAAATTTTTAGTTTGTAACCTTATCTACATTTTAAGACAAAGACTTTTCAGATTGTGTAGTATAAAAGAAAGTACTAAATTTAATTGAAATGGAAAATACATTTCCCTTCGTAAAATGTATCTATTAATTTAGTTTAGATTAATATCATTATTTAAAATGTTTGTGATATTTATCCTCATTTATATATATATATATATATATATATATATATATATATATAAATCTACAGTTGTGATAGAAAACTCTTTACGCACTATTCCATTGAAAATCAATAATCAAAAAATAAAATTGCAATTAAATACTTTAGTTCTGATTCCTATAATAAAAACACGGCAAAAAAAAGAAATGCAGTAATTAATGAAAAAGAATTGGCATCAAATATTTAAAAGAAGAAAAGCCATTGATTTGGTTTTATTTGTGTAGAAGATCGGACGGAAAACATTGAATCATGTTTTCCGTCCGGTAACATAGGTAAAACTGTATTACCTTGACCAAACAAGAGTAAACACTTGAAAAAGATGGCAGAGAGACCATCGAAACGTCGTGAATATAATTTACAAACCACGCGGAGTATAACCCGAAAACCAGCTACAACATACCATACCCGCGAAAACATCAAACTATATATATATATAATATATATATATATAATATATATATATATATATATATATATAATCAAATAAATTATAGTATAATATGTTGGATGCTTGAAGCCATAACTTTTTGATACATCAGGAACTTTATCAAATGATAAATAAAACTTACTTTGTTGATATCACACACGGAATTTATTTCGTAACTATAGTTTCAATCTTACAAGGCCATTATCAAACGTACAGTACTGTACGGTTGAAACTATAGTTACGAAATAAATGCCGTGTGTGATATCAACAAAGTAAGTTTTATTTATCATTTGATAAAGTTCCAAATTATGGTATATTAATACACGATTTTGTTAAAAAAATTTAGCAAATTTAGTAATCTAATAATATAGTTGATTGATATTTAAATACATTAAGTTATAATTGACCATATTTCGAAAACTTTTGGCCCAGTTATTATTAATTAAATTAATTTTGTACAAAACGAATTGTCTGTTAGCAATCATTCACGGTGAAATTATTTTTCGCAGCAACTAATTAACTTTCATTTCATCGAGAGCAGATTAATGATTTTATTATTGTGTTTCGACGGCGCACAACGTGCTCCTTATTAATTGCGGACGTTTTCCCCGCATTTTTCTCCACTTCTTATTACGGTAATGATGCAAAAGTGAATTGCGGGAATGACGGCCGATAAATTATTGTGGGCTCATTACGCGCCATTATTGTATATTATGTTCATATACGCGTACGATTCTATCGCATGTTTATTGTAATAACTTGAATTTTTCAGCTGCAATCGTCGCAATAATATCCGCTTATAATTACGATAGAATGCAATTAAAATGTAAAAATATACGACTAGATTCCCAAGTGTTAAATATGATGAAATTTTAATTTCTAACTGCTTAAAGGTATTTTCTATAAACTGTTTCTAAGCTGAATGAAAGACAATTGTTGCGAGCGTTACTACGTGGTAAACCATATTTTTTGAATGATTTTCTCATTCACCTTTTGGTGAACATTGTGGAATAATAGGTAATTAAATTCAAAACACTTGGTTTGATACACTGAATTAATCCATACTTACACTGATTTGAAAAATTAATTAAATTAAAGATTTTTCTATAAACAGTTTCTAAATTGAATTAAAGACAGTGGTTGCGACTGTTGCTACGTGGTAATCCATACTTATACTGAATTGGAAAAAGTCACCACAAATCATTTTTGGTTGAAAAACATATTGAATTTTCAATTCAGTAAGTATCTAAGCTATAATTTTTTTAAATTTTCATAATAGGAGATTACAATTAAATTGTTTAGTAAAAATCCAAAACATATTGTGTACATAATTTTATTTGAGTGTCAATATTAACAGGTCTTATGAATAGATTAAGAATGCAATGGTATGAAATCACACAAATCACTTGCTAATGAGGATAAACAAAAAAACTTAACCTTCATTTACCTGCTCTGATGCGGTGCATAGAGGGAAAGGAAGGGGAAAGGAATTGCGTGCGATAAAATTTCTTATCTCTAGTTCGATGGCAATCTATATCTTAATATCAGTGCCGAATTAGCTATAGGGCAAGTGCGGTCAATTCATATAAAATTTTAAAGAAATATGTTTCAAGATTTAATATTAAAAATTGTGGTGTTGTGATGATTCCAAGTTTCTCTTCAAAATTATATCTGTAAGGTTATTTATAATCAAGCTGGATTACGAAAAAGGTAGGCTTTAATTTTGGTCTGAATACATATTATTAATTTTTTTATCAATAATGAACTGATGTTAATAATTGTAAAAATTTGAAACATTTTGAAAATAAAAAAATTGTGATAGTGACGATTATTATAACGTTTCTAATGTTTGATTAATTAATAAAGCACTACAAACCTTTCTTCACAATTTTATTTAAATTTACAGATATATATTTCGGACACAAAGTGACCATTATCAATATTTTAATACTACTACAAACTTTATTATGTCGTTTTTAATTTAATATATATATATATATATATATATATATATATATATATATATATATATATATATATAATATAACAGACAAAGAAAAAACCTACCTTTTCTGTTATTTGCCTTGAAATAAAATCAATTATGGTCATTTTTGTGACCTTAAAATCCAACACAGAAATATTAAAAATCTATAATTGATAATTTTGATTCGAATATTTAATAACCCTTTTGAATATTAGATCTCACCTACATAATTATATATTTATTAGTTTTATATTTATATACTCAACATTAAAGTACCGTATAAATTCGCCTGTAAAAACCAGTTATCTCTCCCCGAGCGATTTCTAGATGTCAAGCTAATTATTGGATTATTGTTAACTGACCTTATGCAGCACGTCATCATTAATTTGCGCCTTGCCTATCAGTACATCGTTTACTGAACTATAAAGCGAATATAAAAGCCATAGCCATCTACACGATTATTATAAATTTTATTATATTATTAATCAACGAATAATAAATACTGGAATAATTTAAAATATATAAACAGTAATGCATATTGATTAGGCTTAAATATTTGTACTCAATTGGACGTATTTTATAATTTGACGTAGATGAAATTACAAAAATAACAATTGAATAAATAGTGGATAAGGCTTTTACTTGGGTGAAATTTCATTATATATAGGTGATAAATAAAACTCTTTGGTTTTGAGAATTTGCACAGTTTAATAGCCAATACATTAGTTAAACCCTCCTAAACAACATTTTAGTTTTAAAGTAATAATTGTAGTTTGTAACATCCATTAATGATCTGCCTGATGAAGCCACTGTGTGGCTTAACAATTGTCGAAGTGCATATATTAGATATTAAACTGTGTAAATTCTCAAAACCGAAGAGTTTTATTTATTACCTAATCAAATAAATGTATAACCACATAACAGATTATAATTGAAAAAAATATATTTTTACATATTGAAATCCAAATTGTATTTTAGTACTTCATATTCTTATAAGTAATGTAAAAATTCATTTGAATTATTGTTAACCACACACCTCACATTATTTTTTTTAAATTTAGCTGAAACAAAACAAGTCTGTTATTACTTACAAGCAGATATTAATATTTCCTTGGCACTTTTTATTGTGACCAAGGCCCATGTGTAAAAATGGTGGAACCTATTACAGAAAGATCTATTCTAAATTGAAATTGTTCATGTCTAAATAAAACTTAAATTCAATTACGTTCAGTGACAGAAATTATCATCTGGTTTATTTGTGCTATTTTTAAATTTAAAAGAAATATTGTATCATAATATATGATGATGTATGATGGTAGGGAATTTACAAGCTGGCTCACAAAAAATTCATTAATATTTTATATTTAAGCATTGTTAAGACAATTTTAACTCATGCTTATATAATACTCTATATCGATTAGAAAAATTTTAGAAACATAACATCGAAATCATTTTATTTATTATAATTTAAGGCAATACTCATATTTCTGCAGTCTTCTTAAATTATTATTAAGATCGTATTTATGCCTTTCTTTAATATACGTCTGGGGAATTCACAAACAAACTTGTAGGTTACACCAAATGCATATTTCTAATCTAACTCATTTTAGAATAAAACTAAATCAGTTGCAACTATCTGCAGTTAAAGCATCACTATATTATCAAATTTTATCTATATAAAATAGATAAATTATAGACTTTCATTATTTCCCAGAAATGTGATATATTTCTCCTGATAAATCCTTGGTAAAACTGAAGTATGTATCAAGCTATTAAATCACATAGATTGAGACTGATTCCATAATTGCTGTGGATTATTTTGGGAAAGTAAAAAGAGCAAATTCTACAACCGAAATTATTCAATGTAAAAGTATCCAAAATCGAAAATGATCTTTGTAGACGTAATCAATTTAAGTGAAATTATGTCTAATGTCGAGTGAAATCAGTATTACTTTGTAAAGGAGTAAAATTATCACCCTAGAATTCTGTTTTTGATGGTTTATAGAATAATATAATACCTCCAAAATACAATAACCCTCTTACCAACTCAATATATAATAATTTTAAAATTTTATTGTACTTATTCTTCTAACCCCGAGAAAATAGTTAATGGCTTACAGTACATCTACTCAATTTTAATTAATGGTAATCTATATATACTGACTTCCATAAAACTTGTAACAACTAGAATTTGTTGAACGGTTTTATTGAAATTGAAATAGAACGTATATTTTCATGAAACAAAATAATGATTAAAATTTGAAAATAAAATAACAAAAACTTTAAAGCTTTTCAAATAATGAGTTACTCTGCCGCGATTTCTAATAATCAAGTGATCTATAGCTGCTTCTGGTAAATCATCCCAAGCTTTATGAATCCGTAGATCATAGAAGTTATCTGGAGTGTGTTGTAAATTAACTAGTCAACAAATCAGGTGACTGAACATGCCATTCAAGAATAGCAATTTTAGATTCTTTCAAACAACGTATTATTGCATGTTGTCGCACCTTATCATATTGAAAAATGGGATTTTCCAGTCACTGAAGATATAGAAGCGCAACGGGTTCTAGCACATTGGCAATATAACCAGCTGTGTTTAGGTTGCGTCAATGAGGATTGAGGGTAATATGCTACCATAACATATTGCATAAGCAAAATCGAGACTCATCACTCAAGCTCAATTTAATCCTATTCTTGCGCCCAATTATCTCTTTCGTTGCTCCGTTTTAGCGTGCGTAGACGCTGAAGCTGTGTAAGAGGAAGACATAAAATGTACGATATGAACGCTGCCCATAAGACTTTATCCGGCGATAAATAGAGGGCACTGATATTTTGG